>JAQGDQ010000197.1:297500-407672 GCA_030141605.1 Tubiluchus corallicola
TGTAAAATCTGCAGACAAATCAGAAAAAAACATGAAAAATGCGTGCACGCACGTTTAGTAACAATTTATTAATTGTTCCAGAAAATATTTAACTATTACATGCTTATCAGAAAATAGGAAATTGTTAAGCAATTCTTTGCAAAAAAGGATTCGACGATTTCCCTCAAGAATAAAAAGTGCAATATATAAGATTTGGGTGCAAGATTAAACATTGTTATCTTTGAATCAATATACTGAGCGTCTACGAAAAAAATGTCAATTGACGTGAAAACTTGTTGTGAAATTACAGTTTTTTATTATACTAGAATAAAATTAATTCCCAGTGTGCTGGTATAAAATTTATAAATGATCAGTCTAAAAGTAGTTGACAACAAAATTATTTTAAATTTTTCAACAGCACATGTGTGAATCCTTTTGTAAAATGAGGCTTTGTGCACTGTCGGCAGTATTGAGCCACCGTTTGATCTTGTCTGGTTTGAGCAATGATTTTTGTGTAAGCTCTTAATTTTATTGTGTCCGCCTGAGGTTGTTATACTAAATTACAATAACACTTAGATGCAGTTGAATTGTCTTTAGTTGACTCCATGCAGACTGACAGTGGCTTAAAGATTTATTTTATATTGTTAGCCTAATGCAATCGACTGTCAGTCAGAGCAGTTACTCTGTGTATGCTTGATGAGATGCATTTAGTCCTTTATTCCGAAAACCAGACAACAACACCCTTATGGGGATTACAAAACCAACGTCCGGCCAATTTCAGAAACTGAGTGTGTACACAAACGACTCGCTGCGCAAAGCATTTAATCAATTCAGTTCAATTTCAGGGAGTAAATATCTCCTCTAAAAGCACAACGCAGATTAGCAAATTTATATGCATCATTATATGTAATGGAGTTTTTAAAAAGGGTATTCATGGCAGAAAATTGAAGTTGAAACAAACTAGGAGAAAGCCTAGTTTTACAAAAGGCAATTAAAAAGCATTTTCTTCTGCTTTTCAATGCAAAGCTGCAAGATGTACTCTGGTGTTTTTATTAGTCACACTAATAGAATTATAATTTCTTACCTATTTGTAACGAGTACAAAACTGTTTACACAAATGAAAATTTTCTTTGAGAGTTTTTTCATGTACACTAGTACACTAGATGTAAGCAATTATGTTAGGGAAGAGCAAATACAGACTGTAAACTTCATTAAAAATTTGTAGGAAAGTAAGCTATATGACGTAGCTGTTTGATTTTTTGACAGGAATGAGTTATATGCCATACTAACAGATCTTACAGTCACTTAATTGTATGTTTTCACGTTGCTTATTAATCTTGTTAATTAATGTTATTTTACTTGTTGATAAAATTGTATTATTGATGCTATTTGTGTTACAAGTACGGATAAAAATGACAATGACATAATTATATATAATTGCTGAGGCGATTTCTGGTTTGCTGAGTTTGTAGGGCGTGGAGTACAGATTGTTTTCATTTAAGTAATTCAAACGTGTGTCAGTTGTGCTGCCTTTAAACAGAACTCGTCTAACAAAAATATAACAATAATCTGTCATCGCTGTCGCTATTGCTACTGCTGTTTTCGGACTGTAAACTGTTGTTCTTGTTACTGTTGTAGTCGTTGTCATTGTGGTTATCGTGATACTTTTCCTGATCTTGGATCTTGATCTTAACTCACCATTACGGCAGCAAACTTTGATCATAATTCTTTTATAACGCATTCATTATTTATTCCTTATAAACTTTTATTCAAATACTATTCAAGTCATTTTTTCCTTTTCTTTCATTGCTGAAAAATAAAACATTTAACTGTGATTTTGCATCAGTGCTTTTTAATTAGTTAGCTAACTTATATATGTTAATACAAATTATACCAAAAATGTTAATTACTATCATTACTATCACTGAAAATAACCTTTTTTTCCGCCAAGCTTATATTATTTAATTTTATATGTATGCACTATTTGACATGTATGTAAAGTATTGTGTTTTGCCAATGTATTTTATACGTATTTGAGCAATAAATTGAAATTATATTTTCTTGTTCTTGTTTTCTCCTTATTCTTGTTCTTGTAATTATTCTTGCTCTTGTGTTGGTCTTGTTCTTGTCTTTCCCTTGTTTTTCAATTTGGTCTTGTTTTTGTTTTTGCTTTGCTTTCGGCCTGGGTGTTGTTCTTGTCTTTCCTTTGTTCTTGAATTTAGTCTTCTTACCTTTGCCTTGTTTTTGGTCTTAGTCTTAATTTTGTTTTGTCTTGTTGTTACAGTCGTCTTTGCTCTTGTGCTTTATTCTTGCCTAGGCATTGTCTTTGATCTTAGTCTTGTTTTCGGGCCTTCGTCTTATTCTTGTCTTAGCCAGCTTTGGTTTTAGTCTCGTTCTTGTCTTTCCTAGTTTTTGATCTTGATCTTGTTCTTATATTTGTCTTGTTCTCATTCTTCCTTTTTTTGTCCTCGTTCTTATTCTTGTTCTTGCTGCTGCTCTTGCTGCTGCTCACGTTAGCTTTTGCAGGACAACACCGTAAATGAAACTAAATGTCGCTCTTTTGCTTATTAACGAAATTGAAATGTTTGTTAATGTTTTGATTCATAATAACTGCTGAATTTCCATATTAGTGAAAGCCAATGTTACGTAAAGTACTAATATCAGAATTTTGAATTAATTCCTTCAATACAGTTGCGCAGAAAATATGCAGATATACAGATGCAACGTTAGTAATGATTTTTGTTATTCGTCTAATTATGACACATACAAAACGCAAAAGATCACTTTTATAACTCCAAGCAAACAAAGCATTAAATAATGTACGCGAAAATAATTTGAAAATGCAACGGGTAAAGTACTAATAAATAAACAAAAAAATAATCAACATTTTAAATACTTTGCCTAAAAAAGACCAATGGAAATTCACGGATTGGCGCTTATCTGCAGACCTCACTAGGACAGAAACTCAACAAGCCAAGGCCTATTTCAGCAGGAGTTCACTACAAAAAAGCCAACTAGTAGAGCTGAAGTTCAGCACACCAACGTCAACTAGGGCTCTAGTTCACTAGACCTGTGTCTGCTGAGACAAGCGTTTGTTAAGGCAGAGCCTGCAGTGGCAGGAGTTCACCAAATCAAATTCTGCTGAAGCAGCAGTTTACCAAACGAATGCCAACTGAGGTATCAGCAGTGAGTTTACCAAACCAAAGCCCGCTGAAGCAGGAATTCAATAGAACGATGCCTGCCGCGCAGAGACGGATTATCCTGCAGGCTATTGCAGGCTGCAGCCTTGGTCTCTCAAAAAGGGCCTCAAAAAGTCATGTTCCGGTCCTGCTATTGGGGCACGCAAAAGTAGCATTTGTGGCTGGTATAGCATTGCTTTTTCCATTTGCCATATGTACCTATCGCGGTATACATACAACCATATACAGTCGTTGCTCACACACAGCATTGTCATTTTAGCGAACTCATCGCGCTTTCAAACATGTCAGCTTCACAACTTAGCTTGGTCTCTGGAATGCCAAAAGCTGATAAACAGATTACTGTATTGCTAGGGGCTTCATTATGCTGCACACGTGGGTGGTTTTCTAATGCACGTGGCCAGCAGAAAGCTGTGGGCAGTAGGACTGACATATTGTCCGTATGTGGTGACTCCATTCAGCTCGGCATTGCCTGAGCTAAAGAAACAGTATAGGTTGTTCTTTTGTCATTGTCGACAATTGTTGAGATATTGCCTCTAGGGGCATCACAGTATCGAGATTATGTGCCGAAAATGGCTGTAATAATTTTAAAGTGATTTTACATAAAAATACTTTCAGCCTTCGTCAACAAGTTTTAAGTTCTAGCAATAAAGTCATACGCAGTTTTATACTTAATACTGTTATCATTTTAACTTCGAAAGTATGTGCCGTATTATAAATAGTCATTATGGTCTGTTATAATTGTATCTTTCTCCCCACTACTACAAAACAAAAAAGGATCGTTAGAACAGTGGTCAAATGGCAATGTATTTTTCCGTCCCGCTGATACTACTTTGCTCCCCGCTGCACTGGGAAAATTTTATTGCAGGAAAATCTTGGACGGTTAAACGCCAAGCCCTCGAAGGCATCGGCCAGTAAAACGTATAAACCGCAAAGGAATCTGACAAAAACCCGGTAATCGCCCTGAATTCTGTTTTCTGCAATTTAGGAGTTTGTGTTTTTAAACCGCCTGTCATGCGTTACGTTATTAATGTTGGCTATATTTTCTAATCCGGATATAGTTTAGATTGGGGCAAGTCTGTTAATCACCGTTATATTGCAGTAATTTCAAAACGTTTAGTCGCGGCTATAAACAAAAGCTGTCTATGCCTTTGGTATAATTCCCATTTTTTTCCAAAACAAAATAAATAGGCTTGCGAAATACTGACATTTATATAGGTACAATACAAACAAAAACAAAATCAACAGCTAGTACAGAAAAAGACGTGCAACAATATATATATATATATATATATATATATATATATATATATATATATATATGCAGTTATCAAATTCATAAAGCACTTACATAGTTAATCAAATTCATAAATAATCCATCAAATTCATTAATTACTTAAATAATTAATCAAATTTACACGGACATTGTGATAATATCACCAACGACAACGACAATGACAGCGACGATGATAACGACAAAAACAATAGCAGCATTTCAGTGAGTTCTGCCACGACCACAATAGCCTTTTTCAGCTTTAAACTCAGTAAACTGTGTCGTGCAGTGCTGCAATGCACTGTATAATGTTACATATTTTATTTATTTTTCTGCTTAGTTAATTTACCCATAAATACAGCTTACAAAATTACAAATGTACATCAAAAAAGACGAAAAGGAACGGTAACGTATAGCATGAAAATGGCTGGTTTTTAATAGATGCTATACAAGAAATAAAAAGTACTGTGAAAATATATGCAATATTCAAGTACAGTGTGGATTAACCAAAAGCTTAAACAGAATAGTCTACTACATATGACTCTTATAAAATCAACAATTGTGTGCAAGCATCCATTTGAACTGTGAATTTTTAAGTCTGCCAGACATAAGAGTCATTCACACACAATGTAAGCAATGCAGTATTTAATTCTGTGTAAGAATAGATTCAAACGGAGTCTGTTTTATTGTACATGCATCAGAGTCTAAAAGGCAACCTGGCGACCAGAAATCAGCAGTTCAAAGTGGGAATAATTCATTGGTTCTACTTATCAACTTAGAAAACACCAAGCTTGCAATTCTTGATATAGATATCCCAAATTTGAAGGGTCAGTCTCAAATTTATTTAATGGAATTTATTTATCTGATGCATGACGCCACATCTTTCTATAATGGAGTAGAGTCGATTCGTTTATCTGATAATCCAAAAGTGTCGCTCATGTGTGACGAAAACTGTCCCGTTGGTTTAATTGGTTCTCAAGAAATGCATATCTAATTCCATAAAGAATTGTTTAAATACTCGCTTTTACTCACTAAATGCATAAATGCACAAATGGGCCTTCTGGGTTTGGTGGTCGAGTGGTTTAGATTTTGGACAGCCAGGCAGACTTGAGATGGAGTTTACCGGCTGCAAATACCAGGACACATATACCTTACATGTTATTAAACATGCTACAAGTCGCTAAATAATGGTTAGTGCTAACGTTGTCTGTTAAATGAGCTATGGTAAATAAATCTTGCCTGAAGGAGGGGGTAGTGTAATGACTGTAAGACTCGAATGTAAAGACTGTGATGCGACATATGTGGTGTCACCAAATGCAAGCTGCAACAGCGTATAACAGCGAAAGCCAGAAGTCTGCCACAGCAGAACGTGTACTTGCTGAACGAGGGGATGATATGCACATATTTCATAAAGAGAAGAACGGCGCTAGTTAAAGGCATTCAGAATAAAAGGGAAAAAGGCAAACAGAAATGATTTCCAAATCTCAAAATAGTACCTCACAATTTGTAGCCAATGAATGGGAAAAAAGAAAAAAATGCTAGCAAAAATTAATATTTTAAAGTAATAAATAATTTCTACATAATATATATTGATTTTTTAAAGCAAAACCGGGCCCAATTTTCAACTATAGATCAAAACAACCTACTCTTTAAAATATTGAAAAGGAACACAATATTTTTTCAAAAAAGACTTACGTGAAAAATTTATTACCACACAAGTACAATTTCGCATTTCCGCCACTAGTTCTTCGCTGTTACATGCATTTCGCCATTAGTTAGACGGGCTCTAGCGCCTGCATTTCGGAAAAGCATTATGCAAAAACAGGTACTGTACCTCTCAGTTAATTTTTAATTTAAACATAATTTTATTACGCGGTTTGTACCAGAACGTTTCTACAACTTATGCGCGGGCACTCCCTGGTTAGTAAATTTAACAACTGTTTGTGGTAATACATAAATCTATATAAAATATTTACAAAGTTATCATAGTTACTTTGTGTGAGTAAATACAAAAACAAATGGTAAATAGTTAAATATCTAGCCTGCGCACTAGTAACCGCGTAGTAACAAATTTAAAGTATTTCTAACTGCCAAATTTCTGATGTCATTGTTGTCATATAAAGCATTAAGGCTGTTAAACATTTTATTTCTTGGTATTATGTAGTTTAAGCAATTTAGAAAAAAGTGTTCATATGTTTCAAGAGAGGCACTACAAGAACAGTAAGGTGATACTAGAGAACCATCAATATTTTTACAATTTTTAAATGAAAGGTCATAATTTAGCTGACTAAATCCTATGCGCATGCGAGTGTGGTGAACGGAACTAGGACGTTTACCGTAAAAAAATGATTTGGAGGTTTGCTAAAATCAAAAGTACTTTTTCAGTTCAAGTTTAAATTTCGATAAAGATCTTATTTCACGTATAGATATGGGAAGTTGATTCCATGAATCAATGGACGAAAGAAAGAATGATTTTTTAAAAGCCAACGTGTGAGAGAAAAAAATTCTGTAGCTTTCAGCATTGCGCATAGGATAAGCATTAAAGTTTCTAACACGCAATGTCAACATCCTGTATAAATAAGACGAAGCTAGATTAGTAACAAATTTAAAAAACATACATAAACGATGAAATTTAAAACGTTTTTCAAACAAAATAAAACCACAATTTTTAAGTACAAGTTCTGGCGATGAACTAAGCATGGCACCTGAACAAATTCTGCCAGCACTTAACTGTACATTTTCTAGTAGTTTCAAATTGTAGTGTTGGCATGCAGACCAAATTACATTTCCATATTCAATTGCTGGTAAGATGGTGCTGTTAAAAAGTCTCTCACATGTCGCACGCGGTAAGAACTGGCTTATGTATCGTAAGTTGTTCAAACTCCGGTTTGTGTTTTCTATAATTTTCCTGACATGAGGTGTCCAGCTTAGATCACTCGCAAGCATAATGCCCAGATGCTTATGGTTTTTAATCCCTTTAATAGGGTGTTGCACATATAAAGGGGAGGAAAGTTACAAGGTGTTGCTTCACGGGAAAAGATCAAAACATAGTTTTGTGTGGATTAAACGAAACTAGCCATTGAGTAGCCCATTTGTGTATTGTTTTAAGATCAGAATTCGAACGCTGCTTACCTTTCAGTTCAGTACGTACCTGAACGTACCTCTCAGTTCAGCTGTGTCAGTTTCTGGCGAACTACGCACGTTCGACAGCTCATGCGCGAGCACAGCGGTAAGTTTGAAATTCGAATTTTTATCTTAAAACATGCCTAGTTTTAGTACAACACACTGAATATCTTACAGTAGCACTGTACTGAAATTTTCGCTTTCGCAAACACGTGCAACACGCAGCAACGGCAACGGTGGTAGTCGTGCCATAGTGGTCGTGATAAAATGATGCTGCCGTGCAGTGTACCAGTGTAAGTACTCTTCCTGCCATGATGGCACTGTTGTCACGTCTTTTGCTGTTGAGGAATGAAGATTATTGTCAGTATGGTTGTGTCAGGTTGTGATCGTGGTTATTTCTACTGTTGCCGCTGCTGCTGCTGTGGAGACTGATGGGAATTGCGGAAAATACGAATAAAGAAACTTACGTAACGTCAAGTTTTATTAGTAATCATTCAAAATTTATTCAAATCCACCTTTGACATGTGACATCGTAGGTCTACAATGCAACTTTCATAATTTCACCGTTGTAACACAGCGCACATGACTGTAAACGATGATCTGTTAAAATCAGGTCATAAGATTACTGGATCAAACATATACCAGTCGGTTTAATTAATTACTCAATTTCAAAAAAGCAAGGAATTTTGTGGTCTTTTTAATAAAACTACGCTATGCAATTACTATGCCATAGGCTATGCCATAGGCAATATTAAATTTTATATCTGAAAGACAAAGACAAAACAGACAAAGTTAGTACTGACGGCTATTTAGCGACTTACTACAAGTGAGCACGCACCACACAAATAACGAATAACATGTAGATATATACATATATACTGCCTTTGGCAGCAGCTAGACTCGAACTTTAGACTGCGTAGTTGCAGTCCGAGATCTAACCCACTCGTCTACCCAACCCAACCTATGGCAGACCCTTTTCTTCCCCTATTCGTTTCAGCTGAAACAATACGTCACATCAGCTGTTTCAACACATTTGCCTGCATTAAATCTATAAGCTTATTGGTAGTTTGAGTGGGCTTCATTTCTTGCCCTGCGCATAGGGTCTCCCTTGTCGAACATGATTAGAAAGTGGTCATTCGAGTCTGCTCTCGTGTATCCTGCTTTACAGTGTTTGTGTGTGTTGTAATAGCGTGCATATAGTCACATGCATTAATGAGTTTGTATCAGTGAAACTTAATGAATGTAAACTAAGGCAACTGTTTGTTATTGGAATGTCGACAATCGTTTATTGTCATGTGTAAATGTGTTGACCACTGATAAATTCTTGTTAAAGCCAGCTTTTCAATAAACCTCTGTTAAATGTCAAATGATCAGCATTATCGCTAAGTGGTGTTTTGGTAAAATCTGCTGTGACATTCAGTTAGCCAGTTCTACGCTGAAAAAGGATATTTCATCATTGCTTTTCCACTGCGTGCATGGTGCACTGTAGATGTCGACAAGTTTGTCGGCATGACTGTTTTCAGTTATGTTTGCGTTGTTTGCAATGTTTTGTCTTGTTTATTCTACTGCTATTAGTGCCGAGTTGCTGTTTACAGACCGACTAATGTGCTGATCCGAGGTGGCATTTTGGCGACAGCGTGTTTTCGTAACTACCGCTCTAAAGTGAATTTTATTTTTTAACCGTGAGTTTGTGTTGGATTTTCGTCTGCTGGGCTGTCTCTCGATATGGTTCAATAAAAGGAAGTTTTAATAGTGTTGGGATTTGCACGAAATCTCTCATTATAATCTACCAAAGTTTTTTCTATTGAGTTTTCAATCAACGTTGTTTTTTTGCTTGTCTGTATGCCTCGCTAGAACTGTCGAATGACAACCAGTGGAAACTATTTTAATATACCCCCTCCCAACAAAACCACCACCACCAACAACAACGCTAAACGGTATGCAACTCATAGCTTCTACTAATATGATATTTACAATCTCTTTATGGTTCTCCTAATCTATTGGTCAGTGCAAAAGAAAAACCTTTAGTAAAGCTTCTTCCACAATCGCTCAATTTATCATTAGTGAGAAATGTCACACTGGTAATAATTTTTTAAAATGCTCCCTTCTAGATACTATTCATTTAACGCCAACAGACATGAACTTTAAATTCTTTCTATCCTATTGCAGTTCCCACTATCAACAGCAAATTTCAGTAAATTTGCAAAATTCTCTATATCACTGTATGTAGCTTATTAGCACTTCTGTAACGACTGATTGAATTTATTTAAGTTAATTTTCTTTTGTTCTAGTACGTAAACCCACACAAATTATATTGTGTTATAATATAATGATAATAAATTGCTTACTTCCTTATTTACAATAGCAAACTTTCAAACAGGTTATGCTGTTAAAATATGGTTTTAGAGCGCCAAGTCGATCGGACGAGCAGGCCACTAAACGTCGTCCATCAAGACCATCAGGCAACTAAGTTATAATCTAAGAAAGTCAACTAAGCGACTGAAACAGAAGATCGACCAGCAAGTCGACAAAATGGGGCGATCAAAACGTTAATTTTTTAATACCGCTTGAAAATGTTTTTTTAAGATTCTTTTTATAATTTATTTCTCTACTGATTCTATAAGTCTACATATTTTTAACTGATATATGATACAATTACGAAATCCCTGACGTGTACTGCGTAGATGTGATTTTTTTGCGCCTTGTTGCAACTTTCTTTATGTCACATATAAACTTTTAGGAGAGTCAAATCACTGCAGCATTGGGTCTGACACGGAAAAGATCAAATTAGATGTGGGCTTTCGTCGGGTCCTGGACGTTTTAGTAGCTCAAAAGTGTTAAATCTGTTAACTAGATTATGACTGTGAATGCCAGAATGTGAGCGTTAAAATTGATCATTCGCCTTGCCGGCCTTTCTGGTCGAATATTATTGGTCGGTCTTGCGTAGTTGCTCAGTCAGAAAAAGGCGTTAAAACAGCATTTTTCTGTTTATGATCCAAGCAGGACATTTGCCATTTTGTTGGATTTTTTTATTAAATGATAAATGATACGATAAATCTTTACTTAAAGTCGGTATGCATGTACAAATAAAAACACTAGCAGCTTTTGGACCTACTAGGTCCAAAATTGCACCTGTTCTTGTCATTACGCGTTTGTGTCAGGTCTGAGCATTATCACCGCACAAAATTGTAGGTATACCCTACAATTTTAAAATAACATATCCAAAATTGTAAGTGATGTAGCAAAGTGTGCGCTTTGCAACCGAAAAAGTATGTCCACATCGCTGACCTGCCTTTTGTAATAAAAGTCAGTTACTTTCAAAAGTCGTGAGCGATTGTGGTTCTTATGACGGAACAGGTCCGCCAATAGATGGCCAAAAAGTGGAACAGTTGAATTCACTAGTTTTGCGTAGCTTGGGTTTCAGGAAATCAGATTACACTTAAACATACCTATTTCTTAATTGCAATTAATTAATAGTAACCCATTTACCTGAAAAACGGAAATATACGCCATGTAACATTTATAAAGGAAATTAAATTCCTCTATAACGCCAACAGACACTAAAGTTTTTTAACGCATTATTACGATTACACAAAGAATTAATATTCGTAATGAGAGTAGGAGTTTAAGCTGTAAAAACTTCTATTGTAGTGAGGGTTTAGTTTAACTTTAAGACTTTAGTGGGAAACCAGCCGGCAAATTCCCCCACGCCTTTAGTTTTGTGGCTTCGCGATGGTTTCTAGGCTCAAATGTTGGTTTTTGCTATGCTTTTTTTAGATAGTTGTATTTACACTTACAGTAACCCAAATTTACTATAAATGTGTGGAGACTGAATGTTAATTAAAAACGAGAAACTGTAAGTCTGCAACTCGGTTATCGTCTGGTTTGGATGAACTTTATCTAGCATAGCAGTTACTGGATGATGTGTTGTATGCAGAATCTCCGATGCTGGTGACTTATTAGCTGCAGTAAGATAATGTGATCCTTTTACAGAACACAGCTAATATTACCGGCACATTGTCTCATACGTATTGCCTGGGGAATGTAATAAAATAGATTTCGTAAGCTGATTCATCATGTATGCTTGATGCAAGTGGATCCTTTTAACACCTGACCCCCTAACTCTTCAACTGAATATCATAAAAATATTAATAGACATACATCCTTTCGAGGATTCGTTCATATCTGTTCAGAAACTTGCAGTTGAAACGTAGAATAAAAAATAGATTTGATGGCCATCTTTTCTAAAAATAGTATCATACATCTTTAAATATTCACAATTCTTCATATAATCCACGCTTTAGATAAAACTAGGCAGGTTTCAGGATTTCTTGAAAACTGTTTTCCTTTGGGGAAACTTTTGGTGGGGGAATTTTTGAAAGTCTAACAGCATTTCATTTCCCATTTACTGGGGCCGTTTCTTTTTAATACTTTTTTCTTGGTTCCTTGTTGGTTTTCTGTGCAAATCTTTGTTGTAAATTGGCCACTTAATGAACATCAGATTGTTAAACGCAAGATTACTGCAAATACTACAATGGGAGAATTCCTTAAATCCACTCATACAGTAAGTACTAAGTCTTCCTATCATCTGATACAGGTAAAACTGGTTACCAGACTGAGCAAACGAAACCAATTTTTTAAGCCTTGGGCTCCCGGACTAATTAGCATTATAAAATTGCTTCAGTAGCGAGTAACTCAGACACTGTTGCAGAAGGACATTATAGTCTTCTATCGTACTTGGTGATTTTGGTTGTGGTTCTTCTATTGATCATTTTCATTTTCTTTCTTTTCTGAACTCATAAAGGCAAATTAAAACTATAGAATTAATGTGTCATTATAGCTTCGTTGAACGTACGTGGAATTAAGGAATTTTTTTAACCATTAAAGATCTTCACTGGACCCTCACACTCGTGAACTGTGTGTGATGGTGACTTTTCGACCTGTTTGCCTACTTTGCTCATCTTACTTTGCTCCATCATGGTGTACCTCTATAACAAATGCAACGGTGTTAGTTTGGGTGTTTAATCCTTCGTAACTGAAACGCTGACATCATGTGACAACTAGTGACTAGTATGACCATTTGATTATAACATTACCAACCTAGATCTTAATAACATGCAAACAGGTTGCCCTGCTGTCACGCACACCAGCATTAGCGTGTATTTATCGTCTGCTTGGCCGGAAAATTCGAAACGGAAGCCGAGGCGGAAAGGGCTAGCAATTTGTTAGTAGAGAAATTGCACAAATTGCTAGGGAGTCATCAATACTAGTATTTGTTAGTCTTTCGACTGATGGTAGTTATCATACAGCAAGATAAGTTACCGAAACTACAACTAATCGCTATTGAATGAGCGACTTTGTATAGGGGCAGTTTTTGGAGCTAATGTTGGTTGCTGTCGAATATTCGTTTCTTGGAATAGCTGAAATACTCGTTCTAAAGATGCATTCTATTAAAAGAAAAAATATATTCTCATATGACAACTAATAGGTCTACTTACGGCAGATGTGTATTTTTACAGTTATCTAAGAGGTTGTTTGCTTTGATGGAACAGTGTTGTTTAATTTCGACTTCAGGTCAGAATTGTGATGAATCATGCACAGTTGCGTAATACACGGACGAATCACAAGTGAAAAACCTGCAAAAATTCTTCAAGTCTATCAAGGACTTGCCTGCATTTGGTGAACTGAAACAACCAATTTAAGGCCATTTAAACTCAGTAGTGCTCAGCCACTTAGCGAGGCTAACTGTAACTGATTGTGCGGTTTTTTTGTACAACTTCTTTTACAAATTCTTCACAAAAATATATAAATTCGTGCGCGTCTGTTACGCTAGCGATCAAAATGGCAAAGGTTATATTAATTTTAATTGATAGACAAATTATTCAAAGGAGGGAAAATATATGCGGGCGAAAACATTAACTGAAAGATATCACTTTATTGATTCAAACAGGCATCAGCAACTAAAATGTTTGGGGTTTAACTGGAAGCTCTAGTAGTAATAATATGTTTATTGACAATTGCATGTCTAAGCAATTATACAAAGTTACAATAGAGTTGCAGGATGACAGTATAAATAAAAGTACATATACATTTCATAGTGGAATTAAAACAGGTCAAAACGTTTTTTACAATACTAGTTAGATCTACAGGATTGCTAGTAGCACGCAAGGTTGTAACATTAGTAAAAATTAAGCAGTTTGAATATGCCTATCTGAGACGCGCTGTTTTTTCGACCGTTTACACAGTGTATGTTTTCCCGTCTAAATCTAACTAGCTTGTGTCACACGTACATAGGCGATGTTGTCGGGGAAAATTCTACTCCACCGCACTCTTTCGATCATAAGATTGTGCGATGAGATTCTACCTGGCGCTTCAATAAGCAAAATGTCATTGGGTTGTTCCGTTACATTGCTGTCTTCGCAAACGGCAGCACAATTGGCTGTTGGAGTGCCATAACTTACTGAAACATGATAATTGCCAGTGATTTTTGAGCAATAACACTAATTAATTCTTAATTACAAGAACAGTAATAATGAATTAAGAAAAATCTACAGATAAAAAGTATGGCAATCTCCTATTCTTAACTTATTCTCGTAATCGTGAGTTTGCAGTGGTCTTCGTCTGCTGGGCCGCTTTCCCATCTCTCGTTATGGTTCAATAAAAGGAAGTTCTAATACAGTGAGATTATATAAATTACCATAAACTTATGCAATGTGCAAGTAAATACAGATCTGTAAAGCAATTAGCCATTTGTGTAGCAGAAAAGAAGTTTTATTCATGAAATTGTTGTTACAGCAACCACTTGTCGGTGCATTCAAAAATGGGCTAGATAAAGTTTGAATCAAGTCATCATTTATCCTCAGTTGACAGTCTTTTTGAATTAGTTTACTGCTGCTACGCCTTCGTGGAGTATAACGATCCTGTTCCGCAGTGGTCTGAAACATTTCATTTAAGAAAACCTAGTTGGATTGTATAGAAAGTTGCCCTTTGTATCAGATTTAGTCAAACTAAGCCCCCACTATAATAAGCTTTTACAACTTAAAATCACATTCTCATTACGAATATTCAATTCATGCGTTTAAAGTTCGCTAGAAAGGGCAGATTATTTCATTTATGTCTCTTTTCTTTAATAATAACTATGAATTTTTTGTGTAATCATAATATTGAGTTAAAAAACTTCATTGTCTGTTGGGGTTATAATTATAGGCCCGTTAACTTTGGTGCAGATAGGTGTTCAGTTCGCTTTTATGTAAGAAAACTAAAAGCGACTGTATTAGTAAATTACTTCATAAAAATATAGATTTCCTAGTTTTATATTTTGCTGGCCGCCTTCAGTATTCATCCACATTGGTGCTAAAGGGCGTCCGGAAGAAAACACTTTCCCCAACTAACTTCCAATCCTTAATCCTCATAGAGCCGTTTGTAAAATAGACCATTTTCCAAAGAGCTATCAGTTAACCTCTAAGACTTCCACCAAACACTGCTAAGACGTTTCTTTTATAAAATGTCTGTGATTTTTCACTCGCCAATCCTAGAGAAACACTGTGTAGTTGCATTGGTGGGGATCTTGGAGGGACGTTTGGAGAACTTTCTCTTTAGAAATAGAAAGCACCGGATCACAAGATTGTTTAATCTCATTTACAAATACCTCTGCGGGAGTGAAGGGCTGCATATTAGTTTGGAGAACGCTTTTTTGGGACGAGTCAGGGCCGGATTATCCTATAGGTTAGTGTAAGCTCCAGTTTATGGCCCCTCAAATTTTGGTAAAATTTGGTGAAAAATCTGTTTTTAATAGGGTTGTGTTGAAATATGTGCTAATTTGGTTTGCAATAAATAGCAAAATAGTGATATTTCTTAAAGAATATTTTTACTGGCAAATAAAGGATAGCTATTCTGGTTCATTTATAGAATTTGGTATAAACTATGTAAATATCGCTAAAATGTATCGCGAGTAAAAATATTCAATACGGGTGCGGGGGGAGTTAGAGGGTGGCTCCTTCTAAGGGATTTTCCTAATTTCATTAGCCTAGGGCCTCAAAAGATCATGATCCGGCCATGGGGACAGCCGGATTATGTATCTTGTAGTCTACACTACTTCTGCACATTACAAATTTACACTGGTACCTTATTATCATGCATTACCACTGCAGCTTGTGTTGGACAGTAGCTAACCACACAACTTCTCTGCATGATGCAATTATAAGCAGAGAATGTTGCGATTTCCATTAGCTGGTCAAAAGGTTCCATCATTCGAACTGCCTCTGTCATCTAAGCGAAACTGTTCAAGGACCTATCTAAAACTAGGCCACAGTCCATTCAGTATTATTGTCTCTTATCTACACATTTAATGTTGTCACTTTATGCACCCTGCTCTCAGGATCCATTATTGATTCATCTCCTCTTGTTTCATCTGAGCAATATGAAATGAATTTCGTACCGACACCTTATCGCCAATAATTTACAACAAATGCTTGCGACAATCAATTCATCGTATTCTGTCGTATATATAGTTGCTCGATGATTGTTAGGTGTTTAGGTATAAATTGGTATGTCACGTTTTCACCTAGATCATTAGGGCTGGTATAAATAATCTATTAATCTGTGTTTGCATCGTACCATTTAACTCAAACGTTCATTCAACTGATTCAAACATGTTTCAAATAGTAAAATTATAAAATAGTAAGCGCAGACATTGTTTTTAAGGATAATATGCATTAAAAATTATCACCTAGGAAACCCAACTCAATTAATTGCCTGTGTTACACGCTTACAGACAAACAAATTGTTTTATCCTAATTACGTTTGTCAAATTTTAAAGTAAATTATTCTTATTTCATATTTTCCGCACAGTATTTAGCAGCAGCAACGACAGTATCCTAATGTTTTTGAAATTATCAGAGATAGTTAATCTGTTGTTGAACGTATTCTAGTTTCAACATGCCTGACATAACGCATTACTTTTACATCTCTAGTCTTTAGGATAATAACATAGGATTAATATCACCGAATGTGGATATTATGTTTCATTTTGTGGGCAGCCATCCACAGTTAATGCTGTTAATAAAACCAGTGATGCATTCATTATTAACAGAACTTGAATATAGTAAAGCAAGACATGCACTCACGATAATACAACTTTAACAATGTAGAATTAAATGTACACTCACAGATAACAAGCTTTAACATAGTAAAAAACAAGTCATGCACTCACAGTTAAAACAACTTGAACATAGTAAAATTAGACATGCACTCACAATAACACAGCAACAATGTAAAATTAAATGTACAATGACAGTTAACACAGTTTGAATATAGTGAAACTAGACATGCACTCACAATAACACAGCAACAATGTAAAATTAAACGTGACGTGCACTCACAGTTAATACAACTTGAACATAGTAAAGCTAGACATGCTCTGACAATAACACAACAAAAATGTAAAATTAAATGTACAATCACAGTTAACACAGTTCGAATATAGTGAAACTAGACATGCACTCACAATAACACAGCAACAATGTAAAATTAAACTGCACTCACAGTTAACACAGTTTGAATATAGTAAAACTAGACATGCACTCACAATAACACAACAAAAATGTCAAATTAAATATACACTCACAGTTAACAAGCTTGAACATAGTAAAAGTAGACATGCACTCACAAGTAATACAACTTAAACAATGTAAAATTAAACGTGCACTCACAGTTAACACAGCTTAAGCAACGCAAAACTAGACAAAGACTCATAGTTCACACTTCACACAGCTTGAACAATGCAAAACTAGAACATGCACTCACAGTCATAATACAACTTCAACAATGTAAAACTAGAACGTGCACTCACAGTTAGCACAACGCGAACAATGTGAAATTAGAACGTGCACTCACAGTTAGTACAACTTGCAAAACTAGTACTCACAGTTAACACAACTTGAACAATGCAAACTAGAACATGCACTCACAGTTAACACAGCTTGAACAATGCAAAACTAAAACGTGCACTCACAGTTAACACAACTTGAACAATGCAAAACTAGTACTCACAGTTAACACAACTTGAACAATGCAAACTAGAACATGCACTCACAGTTAACACAGCTTGAACAATGCAAAACTAAAACGTGCACTCACAGTTAACACAACTTGAACAATGCAAAACTATTTTATGCGCTCACAGTTCATAGGCCTGCTGTAAGAACAATGAAAAAGTTAGACACGACTCGCACTCACGAATTAAAACAGCTTAAACAATGTAAAACCATACATGCGTTCACAGTCAACAGAGATCAGCTTAACTACAGAAATGTGAGAGGTAAAATTGCTCAATGATAATAAAATGCACGTAAGACCATAAATGAGTTACAAATCTGTTCTAGTCAAGATTTTGCGAGACGCTTGACAATGAATAAAGCTATAACACATATTTTATAGTGTTAGAAATCTGCAGTTACATCTTTTATCTACATTAGACTACTAATAAATGGTGATTTTGATATTAAAATACCAGAAAGGCGCAAGGTTGTAAAAGGTTGATATAATTAAGTGTAATTCACTCGATTTTGAAAATTAGCAGATTGATATCAAAAGTACAAATGTCAGAAAATGCCCAAATGTTTTATTGAAAAACTGAGCGGCTCTCACAAGTCACAAAGGCGTTGGGTGTTAGTGTCTTTGTGTCCTGGTATATCTTAGTATTCTTAGAAGTAGCACAGTTCTATGTTTTCAGACCATAGTAGCCTTGGCATCATTTTGCTCGTGTGGAATTCACTTAGTTACAGACCTTTTAAAGAAAAATTGGCATGATTTTTACACTTCAGAACACCAGTGTTACTGCATCATTCATTCAAATTATAATTCATAATGAATATCATTCATTCAAATAGTGCTCGACAACACAAGCCTGGAACAGCCCTCAGTTAAAACCCGATTTTTTTACCATAAAAATACGAATCACTACAGTATTTTTGAAAAGCATTGTCACACACAACTGGATTAATTGGGTAGGATTATTCTACAACGAATTAAAAAATCTGATACTTAAAAAACACGAAAAAATGAAGGGAAAATACGATCTTTCAAAGCACCACTGTACTTTGTCTTCAGGTGAAAGAAAAATGCTCGTAAATCACATGAAATTACTAAAGCTAATTTTTTTAGATGGGGGTTGATTTTCATTTACATAACAAACATATAAAATTATCACATTAAAAAGGATACATTTATATAGCAAGATATAATAATTAATACTTAACTGGTTTCATGCAGCAAAAGAGATATGGAGCAGAAAATGCAAAACTTGCTTTGCTTTTGAATTTGTTACAAAACACAAACTGTCATCTTTTATAAAATCAAGCTTGTATGCGCCCTCACTTTATTCTCAGTGTTTGGCTTCTTGTATCGCCCCCACTGTGTGCGCTGCCATTTGTGCGAGAACTAAGAGCATCCCGTTGAGTTCTTAAAGCTCTATATTCGCAAAGATCTCCTAGTGAGTGCCTGTTTGGGTCAATTACTGATAATTCATGGCCAAATGTTGCAAAGACAACTTGCTGTAGCACTTATAATAAAACCTAGTCAACTTAGCACAAAGACAATTTGATGGTAATGGCAATATATGATATCCAGTTATGAAAAATGTTCATAGGCAGTCACTAAGCACTCATAACAGACTTGTGCTTGATGATAGCCAGCTCATCGCGTTTTTCATCAGTACATGTATCACCTAATTATATCTTTGCATTATTTTACGATTTTTAGCTTTTTTCTTCGTATTCACACTACTTACTACCGCAACGTCATTCCTTTCATTGCTCAACTTTTTTATTCTGCCTCTAGTACTGAACAATACACCATGTATTGCAGTTGTGTTGCGACGGCTGCGTGCATATCAATATGCACGCTTGTGTTAAGGTGAATGTGGATATCTTACTGTACGTAGGTATTGGAAGCCATACAATAATACCGTCACTACCATTTTGAGTACCACCGTGAATACTAACTGCTAGTAACGCAAAAACGTTTCAAGTTGTTTGCAGCTGTTTTTGCAAAACATGAAATATGATCATCACCGTCATCATCATCACTATGTTTATTCGAGCTCATTGTATTATAAAAATATGTTGCACTGCATTCCGGTGGCAATCCAGTGCAATTTTCTTAAAACGGACAATTTCCTTCCAGGAGAAACCGTACAGGCTCCTATAATATATTCCAGCATCTCTGTGCCATCCGCGAAAAGAAGATTTATCAGTCAAGATTACTCCATCAGTTGGTCAATGTAGATTAACTAACTTGCATATTGAAAAGATGTACGTGAGTGGTATGTACAATTTTGTGATGAACGTATTGAAAAAGGAAGTAGTTTGGCAAGCAGCGACAAAATTTGTCCGGCATATAAATTTTATGAGCTGCAGGTGCTTTTGGGGGTGTTGAGAAAATGAAAAAGTTTTTCGAGTGACTGATTTGCGTTAATGAAATAATTCAGAGGAACTGGCACAGCAGTTGGCTTTCGCAAGCAGCGTGTCCCACAGCTCCACAGTGTCAAGTATCGAAGGGGAAAATAGGGAGGTTGAAGCAAGTGCCACCATTCATACAAAATAAAATCCCGTTCTTCCACTTTTCAGCATTGACAATAATACAGATAACACTGGCTGGTCTGCCAACTTAAGCTATTGCCCAAGAGTCACTCTGCAGAGCAAGCTGGTTAAATGGGCTGTTTCTAAAAATTAAATGCAATGTATGCCAAGATACATTAACAGTATTGCTAAAAACTAGTTGTTCTTAGGACTTTTTTAACACTCTTTGTGGTTCTGTATAAAACATATACGCGAAATTAAAGCTTCTGTAAATCAGCGGTTAGGCTGCTGTAGGCCTCAAAGCATTCGTTTACATAAAACTCTAAATTTTAGTCACTGGATTCAAAACTACAAACAGATTGAAATGTATCGAATTCGTTCGTATTTACATCCCAGAATATGATGTTTATAGAACAGCTTGCGTTGTTGTTTTTGCTCTTGAGAACAAAGCATGGTTCACGCTTCACGGGGTTGTTTGGTTCACGTCATATGCTGCATTCTGGAATGTTAACGAACACGCTGTCTTGCGCGTTCTTTTCTCTCAATTTATTTCTGAAAAGGGAAACTTAACAGCAGACTTATCTTGTGGCCTTGTTGTTTTGTGCGAGGCTTTTATAAGTTCTTGAAACAGCAAAAGTATCGCGTATAAATTGATTTCGTTTCGAGATGAATTATTCATCAAAGATTAAAACAACATTTCACTGTCGTACTAATGGCCGACACAGACAAACTGTGAAGCTTGACAAATGAAAACCAAAGTTTTTCCAATTTCGGGTTTTCGGTGAACGCATGCTGCTGGAAAATGCGTAGTAGTATTTTTCATTCACATTATAGTTTATAGAATTGTCTTCTTCCCTAGTCTGCCTCTTTCTTCTTCCTCCTCCTCTCTCCGGGACCTAGAACACCTGCTAGTTAGTTGTTAAATTTTGAAGAATAACAATTTGCTTAAAGAAGAAATATTTATGCAGTTTTATGTGATTAAAGTCATGATTTTAATCAAGCTTCAGGCTGAAGCTTCGTTGAGCAAGCAAGTGACCCCCTCTCTCTCGCGCGCGCGACCCCCCCCCTCTCTCTCTCTCTCTCTCTCTCTCTCTCTCTCTCTCTCTCTTTCTCTCTCTCTCAATGATTGCTGCATGAACATCGTCAATATTAGTACGAATTTAACAGAACTAGAAATTTGGGGTCAAAAAGCGGAAAAACTGGTTTAGCGATAGACGCTGAAGTGCCAAATAATTAAACAATGTCTAGGTTTGCTATTTAGTCATGCATTGTCATTATTCATAAACTTAAAGCAGTTGTGCTTATAACTGCAGTTTTTTTATTACAGTTTTTAGTTTTTGAACCCGAACTGACACTCAGATCTTGACGAATGGAAGAAGCTTTTCTAAAGTCTTTTTGCTTTTACCTGTTAATTTCTGCGTTATATATTAAATGAATAAGGTATATTTGTTATAAGCTATGAGTTGCTTATCGTTTAGCGATTTTATTAATGCGTCAAAGGGGTGTTGCCGACAGAGCAAAGCCTTACATTGTAGCATATACAGGCGACGTATAGATGACGTAACATGAAGATTTCAGCGAGTGTATGAATTAAGACCGCCAGGTTTGGTAAAAATTCCATTTACGTTACTAAATAAAAATTTCCAGTTTTTAAAACATGGGGGGAAACCTGCGTTTCAGAACAAAATGAATGCGGTCTCAACCAATGATGATAGGTCAATACAAGAGATCACGTGATTAATCTGATCGGGTTTCTGTTTTTGAAAACATGCAAAACTTTTAACAAGTTTTTCGAGAAACGTTCATCGGTCAATATTAAAAAAACACAATAGTTATTTGTTATTATGAAGTCTGTTTTTAGACATTTTCGTTGTACGTATCGGATGCTATGATAAAATGTATTTCATCATTTTGTTTGGCTTCTGTCATACCTCTTTCATTACTCGTTTGCGCATCAAAATGGACATTTCATGTAAAGCTGATTTTTAAATGTTTCATCAATCTTGATCGAACATTTAATCATGTGGATATTGATTTACTTCCTTTAATGTAATAAAGTCAAAATCAAAAGGTTGGAAGGCAAATCTCATGCCGTCAACTCGAGATGACTCACCGAGTCATCAATCAACTAAGGTATTAACCACAATGCTACCAAACTACGCAACTGTTTCACATTATAACGTGATGTTTTAAAAAGGCTTATTCAGTTAAAACCATCCGCCAAATTCAAGTGGGCAAAATGAGCTTCTCGGCAGTGTGTTTCGTTCATTCACAAAATGTTCCAGTACATTATTCACATCACACGAACCGGCGCATTTCTTTTCCATTTGAAGAAAAACATGTCGATCTCTTATCGTCCGCTGTAAGATGCTTTTATTCTTACATGTTTGTTTCTATGGTTTGCCTTTCCTTACTCTAGTCTTACAGAAAAGCTTTGCCAAGTGCAATCTGACTCAAATCTATAAATGCATTCAATAACGGTCGTTTCCTCATATCGGATTTGTATACCGTGGAGTGCTTTCAGTGAGGTTTACTTTGCGCGCTTGTACGAGTCAGATTAGAAATAAGACACCGGGATCCAGTTATTGCCATTAACCAGTTTACTTGCACGCCTCTAATACCTACAAAAATTGCGTTTAAGTAAAATGTTTCATGCAATTATAAAGTTGCATCATTTTGCATCATATGTTTCATTTGCATTAGCCCACTTTTTAGACATTACGTGAAACGTTTAGAGCGATGCAGAAAAGCAGAAGGTCTTAGGTACGATTCCTAGTGAAGTGCCTGATTTTTCAAACTTTCTGTTTTTTTATGTCTTTCATGCTCTTATGTGATGATTAATAAGGATGGTTCTTCAGGAGAATTTCGATCAACAATTATTCCTAGGATGATTCCTTGGGGGGGGGGGGCTTTACAAGTGAGAGGCCTTACAAGTGGGTCCTCACAGATTATATTGCATGGGTTTGAATAAGACTACAACGTTTTGTAAATTTGACTGGAACCAAGAACGTACAATGGCTGAAGAATAAAATTGGATGCTGTCCTGCAAACAAAAAAAAACAAAGTATCACTCACATTTATGTAGTTGGATTGTAGAGTTACAGCATAACGTGTGTTGCTCCAGCTTAAACAAAGTAGTTTTGATATTAAATACCGGTTTATTTTTAACTATATTATTCGAAATAAACAATGTCTTCCTAACTGTTTTAGCTATTAGCTAAAGAAGACAATCGAAATATGAAATAAAAATATTAAAAAAGAATATAATATATATTACAGACATACATTATAGACATTATTGAAGTTATGAAATTGTTAATTAACTATATGCATAAAATTTCAACAATACGAGATTTTAAATTAAGAGGTGTGAATTAGTTTTGCTTAGAATTGATGTATTCAACCAGCATTGTTATGTACATGTAGATGTGTTTGTTAATTATTTTTTTCTTTGATCAGCTACGCTTAAAAAGAGCCCTGTGTTTGTAGAGACGTGTTCCTGTATGCATTGTTTATTTAAGTGCGTGATTTGTTATATTATTATTATTATTATTATTATTATTATTATTATTATTATTATTATTATTATTATTATTATTATTATTTTGTGATTAAAAATAAAGCGTTATTTAACAAAATTTCTCTGTTTAAGCTGAAAGAATATACTTTATACTGTAAAAATTAACTATACTGCAAATATACTGCAAGTTTGTTGAAAGACCAATACTTTAAAAAATAAACCAAGCCTCCCGGACTGTTTGTGCCGATTCTGGGTTAACATTTAGCAGGTATAATTAGGCACATAAATTATTCATTAGTTGTATTGATTGGCTTTCTAATTAGGTGACGCTGGGGCGCTTTATTACTATATTACGTGTCTCAACAGTTCTCATGAGCGATTTTATCACACGCCGAAAAATTTCTTGATGGCGACAGTTGAATATTAATTATGTCACAATAAAAATAAACGCGCTGCCAATTTCTTTTATTACGAAATAAAACAGGTGGCGGTAGCTATTTCAATTCAACTTTTAATTTCAATCAATTTACTCCGCAAAATAAACATACTTTTACATCAGAAAGCACATAAAATCAAATGTGTGGGTGATACATACAAAGTTGAGATTACAAAATTACACACGGCTCTGGAGAGCTATGAAGCAAGCTTATATTAGGCCACAAAAACTCGTTCATTCAAAGATCAAACACAAACATCTATGTTTCCCTATAACAATATAATATGATAGATTCCACGTCTGAATTGCAAAGGCGTCACTTTATCGACATTTTATGTTTAATCTTTGAACGAACGAATACTTTGTATGAAACCTCACTGGAATTTATCTCTAGTTTGCACACTTTGCTGCTCACCGCGCATAACATAACGCGGTAATTCAGTCTGGTTTATTTAAAATAATGGCTTTAGTAAGGATTGACCGAATTGAATTGAAATGGCGCCGACGACGAAAACGAAAAACTTGTTTTTAATAAGAATAATGAAAAATTTACACTAATAACCTCAAAACTACCAATCATAAGCTTCTTTCTTGCACTTCTACTTAAATCAGAGCTCACGTGCATCGTTTATATATATATATATATATATATATTCTTCTGTTAAAGGCTATATCCGTCTTGCATAGGCGGCTCGCTGAATTGAAGTTGGATTGTTTCCCTTCGAACAAAGTTGAGAGAGACTGACATTGCTGAGCTTCTGTAGCTACACCAAAAAAACGTAATTCTTGTAGTGAAATAAAAGGCAAAACATTTGTTGAGTGAAAATTGATCTCAATCAAACTACGCATAGAATGACTCCCTGTCAGTTGTGTATAGATGCAGTTTATTTTTCCCGCCAAAAATCTGCGTTATGATGTCATCCCGGCTGCTATAGTAACAACGCCTGCGCATGCGCAGATGGAATTCACGGCAGACGGACGGCGAATTGTTGATCCAGCCACTGTCATCTTTGATGTAAGTTGCAATTATATTTGTGGTAATAACATTATTTTAAGTTTATTTGATAGTAACCTAGAAGAAGTTAAACTAATTTTATAGGGAAAATTAAATGTGAAAACAGATTTGCATACCTGCCACGAAAACACAAGGTTCTAGGTTCAAGTCCTGGTTGAAGCAACAATTTTTCAATGCCTTCGTCAATTAATTTGCCATTGGTCTAATTGCTGTAAGCATCATGTTTCTCTTAATAGGTGAGTATTTTTGCTTCTGAGCTGTGTAAATAAGAATAAAAATGATGAGAAACTTTATTTAAACGTACTTTGAACAGATCCAGTTCCGATTATTTGAGCCTTTCTAATTAAAACTACCTTACTATTAATATTACTCGTTAAACTGGCTTCCGCCTGATGCACCTGCCTGTTGATACTTGTACTGCCATCTATGATCGACTACTGACTATATTGGCTGTTCATTCACAATGCTTTATCAATAACAGAGTGACGCAAATGATCTGAATCTACTGGTCGAAAATGTTCACTACATTTTACGAAGTAGTGAGTAGCCTGACTAGAGAAGAGGTATTTTCTCGCAGAGATATTTTGTTGCTATAACTACGAAACTAACCAATAGATGTCTCTCACAGTTAAAGATAGGAGCTAGTCGAGAAGCTTGAGTAGAGAAGCTAGATATGGTTGAAACGAACAGTCTTTTCTATAGAATTTCACCAAAAATGCCACAAGCTTATGTTTAGTTAACAAAATAATCTGGACATATGGTTTATGTTAGTGGCGAGTAATACAAACGCAACGATTTGTTGAATGGAGCATTCAGTAGAATCGCTAGAGATACACTCCCTAGACAGAGAGCGATGTGTGATGACTGACCCTAAATATTTGGTAATGCAGAGCATCAACTTTGTCAGAAAAATAGCGAAAAAAATTATTGATCGGACGTTCGTTTTCGCTACAGCTAACCTAGACCATACTAAAAGGAAATTTATCCAAACGCCAGTAGAACTAAAAGAGATAAAATTAAAAATGAAAGAAAAAGAAAGGAAAAGAAGGAACCCTAAAGAGAAAAGAAAGGAGGAAGCAAAGAGAGAATGAACGAATAAACGAACAAACAAATGAAAGAAGGATAAATTAGGAGAATGACTCCTTTTCGGGTGTTTGTTGAAAGTGGATGGAAATATCCAACAGTAGTAGTGTGATCGCCAGGTTATAGCATCTAGATAAACGCAATCAGCCTGCGATATTTTTTGTTTCCTTTCTTTTTTCTTTCTTTTTTTTTGTTACGCTTTTACTGTTTTAGCTTCACTAGTCCTTTTAGCGCATTGCTAAAATTTGTATAGGAAAGTGTGTCTATTGAAAAAGACATTGAAAAAAACATTGTACACACTTTCTTATACAAATGTTACACAAAAAAACTTTAGGTCCCTGATGCTTCTTAACTAGTTAATAGCCTGAGAGGTGCTGCCTTGGACGATGATGACATCTGACATTTCAGCCAAGGAGGAGCTGGATTAATGATTATAGGCAACACTGCTTCAGCTCTCTCTGGACACTTATCACGTAAACTCAATCTATAAGTAACGATTGTGTTTACTGCACAGATTTCAGACCCTCGTGGAAGCTATGAAACTAGTTCTAATTTGATAGTCGATGACCACGTGACTCGGGTTTTAATAATACAACTGCTATAATACTAAAAGGTGCTGTTCGCCAGTTGTACTGATACATATGACTTAGAAGACTATAACAGTAGTTCTTTGAGCACGGATACTTATATGTGTTAAACCAATACCCAGTGACCTCAATGAGAAGTTAACAGGGATGAATTTTCCGTGCTTTGTTAGTTTTCAAAAAGTTTCTTTTTATCGATTAATTTTTAACTTGCCCAGCCTGTGATTCCTTAGTTGTAAAAGACTTCATTAATAAAAAAGTTGTTCCTTGTTCCTTCAATCTGAAAACTGCTCTAACTACGATAGCTCCCACAAAGTTTTTATGTAGATGTTGCATGGACTACAAAGAAATAGTTTGAACTCGCGGCAAACAACCGTGACGAGGAGAAACAACTAATAGATCTTACCCCCCCCCCCCCCCCATTCCGGGAAGTAACAAATCCGTTTTTCCCAGTTTCCTATTACAATTGTTTGAACGTTGAAGTTGTGTTACGTTTTGCGAAGGAAACAATAGATGTCAACTGTGGCAAAAAGCTTTCAGTTGTTTACTGTCTAAATTATTCCACAATATAGCACCATTATACTCTTTAGTACATGATAGACTGTTTCAGTTTTATAACATTGCTTCTGCATTTAGGGATGTGGAATTTGTAATAGGCTCTATTGTCGAGTTCCATATGAGTTATAATGTTGTTGTAATTGAAAAAAAAACTGTAATAAACATCAGGCACTAGGTTATTAACATATTTGTACGTGGACAGATTAGTTTGCCTATCGGCTGTATAACATTTTTTGAAAATTCCAACTGCTTTACTAAGTTTTTAATAAATATGGTTGACATGTTTTCCACGATCAAACCTCATCCAAAATAAAATAAAATAAAATTTTTAACTTGTTTAACGTGAATGATAAAAGCACAAGCGACTTAAATCAGACAGTTCTCGTAAGATGTCTTTTGTTTTTTGCTACAAAAATGATAAAATTAGTATTTTTTGCATTCACGCTTAATTCATAAGCCTTAACTTTAGTTCTTGGCAAACTGAAACTGGACGGCATTTAACAAATAAGTTACGTCCTTGGTTTTAAGGAATTGGTGTTATTTTAGCCATCTTTAGTTCTTTTAGTAAGACACCGGTCAGAGAAAAATATTGATTCTTTTATTATTCTGGTTGGTAAGCGTTACCACGATTGACTTACATACGGATTTATAACATGAACAGTAACACCGTCATTTAGAAATTTATTTAGGAACTTTTGTTTGGGAACGTTTAAGAATTTCTGTCACTATTTTTAGTGAAACCTCTGTCTTCTTGTTTAAAATATTCTATGAAAGTTAGCAGTGTGACACGAATGGATATGAGACACGATGTGGTCTAAATGTGACATTGTAACTGCAATAAAGGTAGTTTTAAATAAAACAATTAATCTCGTAAATTGGTTTATTAAACATATATTTGTACAATACTGGATTAAATAAAGTATGGCCTTGATGATGTCACAATTGCTTGACACTAACAGGCGTTTTACTGCTTCACATACAAACGCCACTTCTGTAGATGGTTAGAGGCTGTAAGTAATACTATTGACTCTAATCATGCTAAACGTTGCTGCATGAATGCTTCATGCTAATGAATTAATAGAAATGATATGGCTGATGGAAAGTGTGAAGACGAGGATAAGGTCCATGACGTCCATCGCGTCCACCATAATGAGGCCCGCCATGAGTATCGTACCCTTGATAAATTGACGGGGGAGCTACGTATGAATGAAAACGGGAATTGGCAATTGGCCCGCCTTGTCCCTGGTGTATTGCAGGTTCTGGGTCTTCATGAATCACTTGTCTTGGTGCAACGTGGATGGAAGGCTCAGGCACAGAATGCACCGTTACACGCTTCGGTTCGAATCTCACCTCAGTGTATGGGTCGGGATCTGGAAACACCACGTGGTGCCGATCAAAATGTATTGAAGGATCCATGACAGGATATATCATTCGCTTTGGTTCAATATATCTTAAGGGCAGCACGTCTGGCTTAATATCTGCTGCCACTTCTTCAACTTCCACCACATGTGCTGGTGCTACACGTTCAACTTGGTGAACAACTGGTAGTGAGACTGGTCGCTCGAATTGGAACACAGGTGCTGATTTTACTTCTTCCACTTGCTCAACTGCCACCACTTGTCTTGATGGAAGCCTATCAAGAAACCTAGTTGCTGATGCTACATTCCCAACTTCCTCAACTGCTTCTACCACCTGTCTTGATGGAAGCCTATCAAGAAACCTAGTTGCTGATGCTACATTCCCAACTTCTTCCACTTCTTCAATTTCTTCCACTTGTCTTGGGGCTACTACTCGCATAATTCGCACTGGGGGCGCTACGTCTTCTTCCACTGTCTCTTCAATGCGTACTAGTCCCGGAGCGGCTCGCACAAGTGGCCTGGGTTCGATAGGTAACAGTGCTTTAGGGTGAGCTGCGGGCGTGGGCATTGGATCGTACTCTGTTGGCTCATAATAGAAACCTGGTTCTCTCTCAAATGCATAAGCAGCACCTTGTTCAGAACTTCCTTCGCCTGATGCTTCCTGTTTATATTCTTGGTGGGCTTCTTGTGATGCTTGTCGTGCAGCAGAGAGTGTAATACCAGCTTCTCCTTTACCAGATCCTTCCCTTTCTGAATAGCTGCTCTCGTACTCTTTTGCAGTGCCAGACTTAAACGAAGTACCAATGACAGCTGGTTTTCTTCTGCCCTCGTATGCTTCACGAGGAGCTTCGGCAGCTGCAACGTCACGCCACCTATTGAAGTCAAAACTTTCCAAGTCGACATAGTAATTATCGAATTTTCCTATTCCAAAAGGTCGGCTGTCAATATTGTTGAAATCCTGTACGTAGCTTCCGCGTTCATAACTAGGACGCTTGGCTACTACATACTCATCATCGTATTTGTAAGAGGCTCCAGTTCCAAATCCACCCCAGCACAGCGTACCAGCTATGCACGCTGACAAGATTACCACTCTTAGTAAGTTCATTCTAGAAAAAAGCAAGGTCAATGTAATCCTGTTCCGTGTGTTGAGAAAGAGTGAAAGAGAGAGAGAGCGCGGGAGACAGAGAGAGAAAGAGAGACAGAAAGAGGGAGAGAGGGAGAGAGCAAGAGAGAGGGAGAGAGAGAGAGAGAGTGAGAGAGAGAGAGAGAGAGAGAGAGAGAGAGAGAGAGAGAGAGAGAGAGAGAGAGAGAGAAATTTGTGCCAGATTGATGTTATTGATAGCGCTTTCAGTTAATTAAAACTTTGTAAACTTTGTAAAAAAGTTAAACTTGACTTTATGACATTAAAGACTTCTTTAAGTAACAATGTTTTAGCCAGCGAAGTAATAATAACCTCTTTTGGAATACAAAATGTTTCAACTTTTATCGAACAACTTTTTATGTCCCTAGCATAGCGTGTGCGTTGCGTTTATAATTGTGTCTACACAAAATTGCACTGCTGTTCAACATTTTTAGCGGATTCAGGATCTCATGTCCATATTTTCAACTGGGACAACAGTGAGCTACTACAGATTAAAAAAAGGTCCCCTTATAAACACTATGATGGCACTCTGTATCCTTTCTGACCTTAACATGCAACAATATGAAATGTGGACACAGTAATAATTGTATAAAATGTTTCAGTAGAAGTAAAAAACGTAAATAACTTTGTCGCTCGTACATTTTAGCGTTAGAAAGTATTTGCATAACTTAGGCTGTTTAACAGTATGCCAAAAAAGTTTTCAAGTAAACTTTACTCCAATCGCTTCGACAGAACTTGGTTGAAAAATAATATTAATGCACGCTGTCTGTTACCGGGCTATATTACGAATAGCAGAAAAGCTGCAAAAACTACAGGGAGAAGTGGCAACGTGTAACTCGAAACTGGAAAGCACACCTAGTTTCAAATCATTAAATTTACCTCACTTCAGAAATGTCCGTAGGTCTATGCAATCACTTAGAAGTTTCAAATCAGTGAGTGTTATAGTATAATTATTTGTTGGTCATTTACTTATACTGCTTACAGCTGTCTTACATGCTTATTAACATTGCATCACAAAGAATAAAAAGTATAAACGTCATTAATATTTTTATTTAACTGTACTAACGTTTCTATAAAGCATTCTTTGTGAAAAACATAATAAGTACATTACAGAAAAATACAACTTGTTAAGAGCCAAAGGACTTCACTGATAATAAGCATAAAATTAAAAAGTTATTAAACAATGACAACAACAAAGAAACAAAAAATGATTCGTTTTAATTAATTACCTGTTGTCGATAATGCCTTTTATATTTCGATCGCATTTTTCCCAAAAAAATCCCGTACTCACCTCTTATTAGACCGTGTGATAAAGGTCCTTCGAAGCGTCGAACCTCCCTGTAAGTGTCAAACAAATGGCATAGTTGTAACACTTTCTCTACTCTTTATAATGCTTTTTTTAAAAGCTGACCCAAATGATTTAGCTTAGAGCAGTATCGCTTGACCAGAAGAAAGTGATGGGGCAGACGCAGTTTCAGGGGGCGCGCTGTATATTTGTTTTCTTGAACAATGTATAAACAAAAAAGGCAAATATTCCATTAACCTAAGAGCAGAGTTCTAAGACGTGCATCTTTTCCCAATTCTTAATAACAGTTTTCGGAACTTGTGTGATTTTAGACTTAATTTGTTCTGCTCTTGTTGAAATTCTTGAAGTAATAAATAATGGTGCTTTAGTGAAAGTTTATTTATGAATCACTGTACCGTATTCACTTACTTCTTGATAGAGTTCAGAGGGTCACTAGATATCTGCAGCCGAAGGTTTTACTACACCTTTTTATAAGCTTTATAAAGCTAAACGTAGACCCAAATTGTGTTCAAAAAGAAAATATGTCCAATGTCTGCAATACACTGATAAACATTTAATAAACAGTTAAGTAATAATAAGTCAAAAGTACCAATGACCCTATTTTTATTAATCATTTTCGGCTTCAGACAGGATCATCAATTTGTTATTAGCAGTGTCACAAGTAGGCTATACAAGCAAGTTTTGATTCAGCTTTGACATAGCTACAGGTGCAAAACTTATCACTTTTCTAGTACGTCAGGTGTATCAGAATAATCAGGCCGGTCACAATTACTAAATGATAATTAAATTGTGTATCGTGACATTTTCTATGTTCGTTTGAGCAAAAACAGAATTCCGGGGGGAAGTTAAAGTTTGTGGTGTATTGGAAACACGTATGAAAACTTTTGCATACTGTAGATTTATAAGTAATAAAAAGTAATTAACTGCCAAACGTGAACCTAAATTGTGATGGACGTTCACTTATATCACCAATTTTTAAACATACTTGTTTCTAATTTCTAGCTTGGTTAATTTACAGATGTATGCGCGCATGGTGTCTAAGGAAGTAAAATCATTAACCAAAGCAATACACCACGTTCAAAAAAGTTGGCACAGAAGATTAAGAACTTTATTAAATGTTCATTCTCACAATAAGTCCATTCTTTGATGAGAAATGCCTTATTGTATCGGTGAACATTGAATAGTGATATCTGGATTCGACTCAAGTTCAACGGATAGAATGGTGATTTCTAATTATAAATTTCAACAAAATTACCTACGAAAATCCTTCATCAACATTAAACACTCATTTTCACTTTGCTCAAAAATTATATTGTTTTTGTAGTTTGTGTGTTTATTTGTTCCTTCTCTGTCTATCTGTTGATTAATATATTTGTCTTGTCAAAGGTCTGCCTTTCTCTCCGCCTATCTGTTTATTTGACTGCATACAATTAATGAACTCTAAATCGAAGTACTGAAAATAATTTACCTTTCGCTTTCCAGTACTGTTTTAATGAGGGAATTTTTACCATTCAATGTGCTGGAATTTTCTAAAATGGAATCCATTCTTTAACCATTTGTGACTAGAATCATAATTATCAAATCAACTTCTGTATATGTGCTTTATGAGTATGAGTGATTAATGTTTAACGCTCATGTTTCAACGACCTCTTCTACACAGCCTACGGTCACATACAGTATAGTAATAATACAGGCTTTTCTGTCCCATATAATAATTTCGGTATAATTTCGCTTCTGTCTCGCATTATTAGTCTGTAAATGCAAAATTAATGCAAATGTTAAAGGTAAAAACGAATAATATGACATTCCTGTAATAATGACTTGTCGTAGCAGATATCTCAGCGAAAATATCAGATGTCACCTGACATTTAAAATCAGCAATTATGTAGCCAGTTTGATTTTGTCTACGCGATTATGAACAGTAGCTGCAAGCTTCATTTCATCAAACAATAATTAATTCACCATCGTGACTGTTGTCATCATCGTTTTCGACGACTATCATCGTCATCGTCATAAATCAATGTATTTAAACATAACAGAGTTTAGAGTTTCATGCATCAGCCAAAAAATTACATCAAAATATAACAAATAAGAAACATACCATTTACTACAGAACAGATGACAGTTTCTCTAATTAAGAAACATTAATTTAGGCCCCCGTGTATTCAACAGGTTAAAAGACGGATAAGTTAATGTTAAAAAACTACTCATATTTTTAACAATCTATTTACAATAGTTTCATATTACAGGCACGAGTGTGAAATTTGAATATTAATACTGTCAGTTGCATTATATACAAAGTTGATTATAAGTTAAGAACGTTTAAGTCATTCTGATTTCTGACCCGCTAAAAATTTAAATTTCTCTTGCTTAGGCATAACAGAAAAGTAGGTATAAATTGTAGGTATAAACTCATGTACACATACGCTTCATGTAGTTCATTAAATTCTTAATTGCTTAGTCCCACGCAGCAAGTGATTAAATTATAGTGTATTCCAAATTTCTAATTATATAACTATGGATCTCTGTTACACATCGCATACGCGCTCTTTCACTTACTACGTTTGTAGCCAGTGATTTTTTCTGTTTTTGTGTTTTTCAGCTACATTTTTATTTGCTGTGATTTTAATGATGGTATCCTTTTCGAAATTTATCTAGATTTTAAGTAAAAATAACATTAAAAAATAGTAATGTCGTTTAAGTTTCCCCGTTTTTCCTACGCCGGCTCATTTACAATTCCATTCATACACCAGTTAGTTGACAATAATCATCTAAGAAATTATTGTCTAAGAAATGCTTAACTCATAATTAATTAATTATGTTTAAAAGCTGAGTATGTGACAAGTATTCCTAGCACTCACTCTTAAATACAACTTGAATACACTCTTGAAAGAAGTACTGCATTACAGTAGATTTTTTGGACATTTTAACAATTGTTCTGTTTATTTATATTTATTCACAAATTCAGGAATTCACTTGCATTACAGCTCAGATTTATTGCTAATGAGTATGAATAAAAAAAATCCCACAGTTAAAAAAGTTTCCTTTTTCCTTGTTTTTAAGTGCGTGATTTAGCTGCCTCTCTCTCTCTCTCTCTCTCTCTCTCTCTCTCTCTCTCTCTCTCTCTCTCTCTCTCTCTCTCTCTCTCTCTCTCTCTCTCTCTCTCCCTCTTTTCCCCCTCTCTCCCGTTCTCCCTCTCTCTCTGAAATATTTATTCATATCCCTTAATCACCAACATAACGTGTAGATTCTTTCAAAAAGGTATAAACCTAATTGCCAAGTACTTCATAATAACAGCTGTTGAGTTTCGGCTCAAGACAAATTCCTGTAGATCATATGTCTGTGTGCCAGAATTTTTTTTAAAAAATAATGTTGTACTTAGTTAGAAGTCGGTGAAGTTACTGCGTATAATAAAGAAGCACGTTTTGATAATCACTCGGGCAGTTAGATGCTGAACTGCAGTTGATGCGCTATACCATTACCAGCATAGGAGATTAATTAATTTCCTGGACACCCTGGGGAACCATTTCGTAGCACGTCGGTCAACGACTGAATTAACACAGCGTGTTAGAGCGGATCTACTTTGGGTGCACAAAGCAGTTGTTTTATTTTTAACAAAATGTAATGCAAAAAGATAATTTCAGGGCAGTAAGTAACACATTTATCAAATTTTTCTTTGACTGATTGGTAATATAGTTGCAGGAGACAACAGCAGTAAAAACTATCATTTATTCGTTCAAACTGGGGGATAAACATCCATGTGAGGGCAACCTACGCTTTGGCTTTATTAATTGAATTGCCATCTCTATTGCTCGCATATGTCACACGACAGGACGCGGTTTAATGTGGCAAGTGGGTTTTCGGTTTTGTTTTTGATGTGTTCGAGTTTTAGATGAGGTTAAATCTTTTTATTGCGTAATAATTATTGTGTATTTTATAACGCAGAGCAAGTCCGCACCTACATGTGTACTGCTGTACAAAACAGGTGGATTGCACTAAATGTATATTATGGAGGATGCCAAAACGGAAAGAAGAGAATGTTTCGTGGTATGAAAGTATTTTTGAAGCTTTGCAAAAAGGCGAAGATCATTGCAAAGTTTTTTTCTGTATGTTCGCGGTCACTAAAAAGAATAGAACAATATTGAAGCGCAACTGCACTGCGTTGCAGGTCTTTAGGGAGATCTTCAAAACGTAAAAACAATAGTCCAGATTTTTCAAACGTCAAAAGTTAAAAAAACAAAATGTACCATTATTCAAACTACATGTCTTTAGATGCATGCTTTTGTGAAACCGTGATAATTTTATTTAGACTTTTTAGGTAGGGAGCCCTAGAGGTTTGGTAACAGTTATGAAAAAATCAGTTTTCACTACGGTTGTGTTAACCGTTTTTTAACAAACGAAAAACAACTCTTCTAGTTTATTTAAAGAATTTACAGTAAGTTTACTTCTAGCTATGTAAATGTCGCTAAAATATATCACGAGTAAAAATATTCACGATTAGCGAGTTAGAGCCTTAGAAGGTGGCTCTGTCTGAGGGGGCCATAATTTCATTAGCTAAGAGGCCACAAAAGGTCATAATTCAGCCCTGACTGCACGTCAAATTTTGCTTGTCAAACGGAAACATTCTTTAATATAAAACCATTTTTCAGTGTAAGCAAAATCACATTGGTAAAAATTATCAAATCTGCTAGCTCTTCTGTTCAAAGAAAACAGAAAAATCGTTAAAGTCTGCAAAAAATCTGCTGTTAAAAATGCAGAAAGCCTACTGTAATACTGTAACACAGTACTTCTTTAACTTGGCGTTTGCACATGCTAGCAGGGAACGATAAGTAAATAAATTATTGAAATCGAAAGGGAATAATGTCACGTGCTTTTAATATTAAAAATAAATAATCAAGCGTGCACGTCTGCGTGAAACACATATTGATATTCACAGACTTGTCTTCCTTCTTGTGCAACGAAATGTGCTTACAGATCTATGAGTACGCAAAATTTTATTTATAAATGTATCATTTTAGCGTTGTGTATGCATACGTTGCATTATATTTGTAACTGCTCTCGCTTTTATTCGTAGATAATCAGCTGGATAAAACTTGAATCTTGTGCGTATAAACAACAAAACAATAATTTTGCTGAGTTATCGGCTGAGAATTTGTATGATTGCAATGCTACGACTACGATGATATGGCGGAAAATTTGAATGATTGCAATACATGTAGTATGAGCTACTATAATACAAGACCGATGTGTTTGGAGAAATTAAGTATCCCTGGTAATGGAAAGATTCTTTCGTGGCAGTAAATCCCCCTCAGATCTGTGAAGTGCTAAGTACTTCAAGCTCAGAAGGTATGCTCTGAGTCTGACGACGTCACGGCGATAAATACTCGCGGATAATTGGCAATATTTTAGTTCTGCTGGTAAATTATTTTTGTTATTGGAACATGTGGTAGGAGTATATAAGCGCGTAGTCAGTCTTATAATATATGCTCAAAATAAATTTTGAAGCTAAAGCAAGCCGATGTTTTCTCTACCCATATACGTATTAGATAACATTTTCAATTGACAATGATAAAAACAAAAGCGAAAAAATGAACCTTATCAAACAAACGTGTGTGAACACATCTAGACCTTGTGTACGCAGAAATTGTGTAAAGATATTTTAACAGCAGAGATATAAAAGTACGAGTAAGCCAAATTATGTCTCTGTCTGTGCGAAACTGTTCTTTGATACTCTGTAATTAAATTAAAACCATTGTCATGGGCGCAAATCAAAGCGGAACAAGACTACACCCAGAAGACACACAAGGTTTGGAGGTTGGTGAGCGGCAAGTGCAGAGGATGATAAAAGAACTTTCAACTTCGTCGGTGCGTGAGTAAATTGAGCTCAATATCTTAAAAATAGAATCTTCCACGAAAACGTTAAGTAAACTTTTATTAGTAAACTATAAGCTAAAACGCGCTGGAAGAGATAGGCGTAACTCAAGAAAAAAGTCTTTCACTCATCCTGCCTGCTTTTTAAGCATTTTTTGCATTAGGTGCTTACTGCATTTTTCACTTCAAGCTTCATCTGTTACACTTATACACAAGCACAATGAGTATCGTTGTCCATCAGACAAACAGACGGACGGATGGGCAGGCAGGCAGGCAGGCAAGCAGACAGACAGGCAGCCACACACAGACAGATTTAACAGCCTAAATGTTATTAAAGAGACATAAATGATTGTAGAAAAAAAATTTATAGACGAAAAAAACTAAACTGATTTGGTAGCTGTTAGATCGCTAATTTAGTACAGTATCAAGATAATTTTGAGGGTGGATCGAAAGTTCCTGCATACACATTATTGTTGGTATTATTTCCAGACCCAGACCTGGCAAAGCGGGATTTACTCTCAAGAGTAGTGCATTACTGTTAGATTTGGTCATTTGGAAATTCATTGTTGCTGTCATTGAGAGTCAATCACTAGCTGAGAGTTGACGGCTCTATACGCTTATCTTAGGCAATTATTAAATGCATGTGTTGTGCCTCCAATTCATATGCATGCAATCAGAAAGACTATCAACCTGCTCCTGCCGCTTGTTGCAGTCGGTATCGGGTCATCGAGACGCTCGTAAGTCAGACGTAGCCATTCAAGATGCATGTTGCAGTCAGACGTAGCAATTTAAGACGCATGTCACAGTCAAAGGCAGCAACGACATGTTCTTAATCACTCCAAGTCCATGTCTATTTTGGTCGAATTAGCTACCTTGTCTATACAGATGCACAGATGTATTTCGTAGTTAAACTTCAGTCAATCTAGACGCAGATCAGGCTCTTCAACAATTAAGATCTTCGAAAAACGAAGAGAAATGACTTTAAATTGATTACAGTATAACTTAATGACATACCTGTCGAATCAAGTTTCATTTAATTATGAATCACAACAATTATTGTATATTGACAAGATCACAATAGATCTGTCGTATACACTGTAAATGCATAATTTATTAACGCACATTGTACCAAGCGCTTAGTTTAATTAATAGTAATGAACTGTCTTGCTTTACTGCTAGCGTTCTCTAAGCCTTCAAGGACCATCACGTCACGAATAAATTTTTAACTCCTTCGGCACGGCTCTGTAAGAAAACTTGTTCTATTTGACATAACGCGCTGCAATAAAAAAGCGGGCAGATGCAAATGAAACCCAGCCGGGTGGATCTACGATTAGTGGAGTGAGATAATAATACCATTCAAATAACAACAGTGGAAAAAGTTAAAGAAAATCTCACAAACGCTCCGCAGGCGCTACTTACAGGTTATACAACTGCTTTGTATTCTGTAAATGTCTCTTGTTCAACTAGAAGTACGTACGTGTCAGCCCCTATAATTATATCTGCAAAAATTGAAAATCTGCTCTTGCAGAAAACATCAATTATAAAGGCTGAAAATGGCATCCTGGAATAATGGGAACATGGCGCATTTATGTCTAAATCGATTCAGAGTTCATTATAAATTTCCTTACAAGTAATCAGTATTGCGTAAAATTTGTTCTACAAAAACCAAAATACCGGTGAATGATAGCAACCGACATTTATTACAATGAAAAATAAACTTGTAATATAAAAGATTTATTAATTACATGACTGTGATTGCCAGTGTTTATAAACTATTGTGGTTTATTTTTAACAATTATTACCCTTTGCGGGTAAAGAGTTGGAGAAAGAAAGGAGACGCTGAAGGATTCTGGACTAGACGGGATTTGAACCCGAGACCTCGGATTAGTACTCCCGTGCTACTAGTTCAACATGACAGAACAGGTCCGAGATTTCCTCCTTGTTGCACAATCCAAACAGCACCACCTGTACCCATTGACAGTAGGCGGATACTTATGGTATCAACACTTTTCTCAAATTGTTAAAGATTTAGCCTATTAATTTCTTCTGAAACTAAGATCTTATTATTAGTTGTGAATGTTATTAATCTGAGGATTCTACTCGGATTGACTACCCACTGATAGACTGACTGACAACTAAGTTACAGATTCCAAAATGGCTAGCTGCACGTATTACGTTGTATATCAATCAAATCAAAACTCCGTGAAATGTAGTCACTAAACTGTTGTCTGTTCTGAATCAGTATGACATCTTAGGTTGTACTTTATAATTACATGACCTTACATTTTAGATGCGTACTAATTTGATGATAGGCACATCTTAGTACTAGTACTAGAAAGGGGGAAGAAATCAGTCGATTCCCTCTTTAATTGGTTTTACTGATCTTTTACTCATAGTGTGACATTGTGTTGCTGGAAAACACTGCACTTGGACGTGCTATGACGGATACGAATTTTATTATTATTATTATTATTATTATTATTATTATTATTATTATTATTATTATTATTATTATTATTATTATTATTATTATTATTATTATTATTATTATTATTATTATTATTATTATTATTATTATTATTATTATTATTATGACGATTATTATTTATTTATTTATTTATTTATTTTAAAAAATATGTCCAATATCAATCCTTGCTATTTGCAGGGGAAATGATACGAAAGTGTTAACTGGTAATCATCCATCTTCTAGGAAATTCCAGCTTGAAAAATTAATAAAAAATTTAAAATTAATCCATTTAGTTACAAAATCGTTCACACCTGTTAGGCATTTACGTTGGAAAGGCTGAATTTGGTGGCCAGCCTTGATCACTGGAGAATATGGTTTAGCATCTGGCTTGTGAGCAGAAGATCCCTGGCTGCATCCCAACTTTTTAACTTTTTCGCTCTTTCATTTAATTATCAAAATTTAATTAATTGTGGATTTGCACCATCATAAACTTCCTTGTGAGTTATAGTTACACAAAGCAGTCGCAGTTATAGTTACACATAACTATACTAATCTTAAGATCATCTACTCAATTACAGTTAGCCTAGTTCCAAAGCCACAGGACCTGCTCATCTTTGAGCGTGCCAAACTTATGTAAGATGGGGAAAACTATAACCTGTGTTTAATGTCTTTCAACTCATTTATTATCGTATCAGTAAGTCTTATAACTGCAGATTTTTTCTCTTCTTTCTTTTTTCACTTAATTAACAACATTTCATCACTGTTGTGGTATCGATCTTAATGAAAACTTAAGTAAAAAATTTAAAAATTAAATATTAAATTTAATATCAAATGCGATGTATAAATGCTTTTTGCTTATAAGCCTATTTACATCACCGATCAATTAGTGCACAGATATACAGCAGCAATGGATTGCTTACAAAGCCCTTGCAATGAGAAATACGTTAGTTTGTAATGAAATCATAGTGTCGCCTCATCGCGTTAGATAATAGTGTCTCTTTTCTTCTCCACAGGAGAACCTCCCATGGCTTCTTTCATGGTTATTGTTATCGATTTCTCGCGAAGCCACATACCCTGACGTTGCACGTGCTGCTGCGTGCGGTAGATTCGGCGGTAGATTTGTCCACGTTGAGACACTGCTGTGTTTTGTGCCAATAATTGCAACAGTTTGTTTTGTGATCAATGATGCATAACGTGAAATAATGATACGCTTGAGCGGTAGCAGCTAATACGAAACCGTGAAACCACTAGTGGCAGTGGATGAAACCAGTGTTTGACGTCCGAGTGAAAAGTGTAGAAAAATGATGTACTTACAATTTGCGTAGCAGCTCGAAAAGCAAAAGTAAAAAAAGGAACTGTTAAAGATAAAAAGTATTTGTGTAAAGTTATGACAGCGACTTAACTTACTTAGGCAACTTACGACTTAACTAACCCTATGTTCTCTCTGTGTCTATACTTTGTCAGAGCTTTGTAATGTAGTGGGTTTTAAACAGGGTAATTTAGAAAAAAAGAAACAAATGTAGCATTCTAAGCAGTCAAAGTCAATTAGTGTCTTAACAGCTTAGGCTTGGGTTTTAAGTGGTGAAATGGTTCTTTGCTAAAATATCAGTTAAAATGTTAACTCTTGTCAGCAATAGGAAAAAGAAAGTTTGTCTAGAAACTTTCCTTGCAAAACAATAAAGTAGATTGGACCAACGCTCTAAACTCTTAGAAGTCTTACACGTATTAAAAGAGATTCATTTCTTTACAACAATTAACTTAACAAGCCGTAGAATGGGAGGCACTGAAGAAGGGACTCCTAGGCAAGCACGCAGTCCTATCTTTTACGCGCAGTAGTATCTTGAAGACATATAGCAGAATAGAACTTAAAACAGGTATTTCCGTAGTTTTATCGTTGAAGCCTGACTAATCTTGCTTTCTCTATCAAAGTGCCATCAATTCAACATAGATGAACACAACTTTGAAATCCACTGAAGCTCATTTAGTGATCAAGTTTCGTTATTTTGTGTAAAAACGGAATTTTTCAACTAATCGCAACTTTTTGTAGTTTTCGGGCTCCTCTCCAATCGTTTACCGATAATAACGTCACAGGAAAAAAGTCGCGGAAAATGTCATTTTTGGCTAAGAAAATAGTCATTGAGGAAAAAAGTTATAATTAATTTTGGTTAGGGTTAAGGTTAGGGCTACGGGTCATGGTTGGGGTCATGGATAGGGTTAGGGTAAGGGTTGTTTCTTTTTTCTATGCCTTTTTTCCTGTGATTTTTTTCTGTGACTTTTTTACTTGTGACTTTTTTACCTGGATTCCTCCAATCGTAGTGGAATTGAGTTTGCTTTATCAACCATACTTTCAATTGCTACAGACTTGTGTCTTGTGACTTTCTCTTTTTCTATTTGACTACGTTTCCTCATCTTCTTTCCTAGATCCTTCATTCTAATTGATTTCGTTTTCACTTAGTTTCACTTTCCCACTTTCCCTGGCGTCAAAATGCTGCACTGACGCTCATTCCAGCTTAATGGCTTTGCTCAGGCAATTAGCTTGTCTAATTGGTTTTAATTAGCGCGCTGTGCTGAAGATAGGTTGCTGCTTTTATGCCTGGCATTATTGGGTTTATGCAATTATTAATCGCACCATCCGGGCGGGGGAAAGAGTCAATTAGGTGGCGTAGATATAAACAGAAACGCATGATTTATAATGTAGGTTATGTAGTATTCTGGAGACAGTACTGTAGGTCCATACAGGGTGATACATAACCTTTTGCAGAGGGTACAAAAACAAAAAGTAATCAGTAAACCAGTACAGAACATTTTATTACATCAAAGTATTGCTGAAACAATTGCTAATCTTTGATGCCCTCATAATTTAGTGTGAAAATCTCTGGTGTTCCTGCGATCTTGAAAGGTATGACTGAAGCAGCGATCTGAAACTCTAGGATTAATTTTTCAACGGAATTGAATGGCACGGAAATTCACAGGAGCTCAACTCGCCAAAAACACTAGAGCTATCCTGGAGAACAAAGTGATCACTTAAATGATCCAAGGACGCCATTGATTAATATTGAAGAGACAAACTTGGGCGATATCTGCAAGATGTGTTGGAGAACTTTAGGCTCTGCGAGTCACTGCTCAATCTTATGTATCACGTTTGCCGTCTTTAAGAGATATCCAAGGCTTACAAACTAAATTTTGAGGGCTGGTAAATTCGCAGTTGTTTCAGCAATGCCCGTATTTTGACTTAATAACTTCTTCTGTATCCCTCCCCAGCAAAAGGTTATGTACCATCCTGTAGATGTAATCACCAAAGGAAATGCATTATCATCTAAAGAAATGATTATGATTAATAATCACATGAATTACCGCTATTGTGCTATAGACACATAGGAGAAAAATCTCTATTCTTTTGCTTTAGATTCCTTACTGATGGACCAGTAGACACAGATAATTTGACAGCAGTCAATAAGTTTTCTATTGCAATGTCAGCTTTTTTTCTCTTAATGTATTAAACCCTTTTGCACTGCAAACTAATGTGGTGAACGGGTTTCTACAAACCATAATGTTAAAATCTGAAAAAAATTAGTCCTGGGTTTATATGACATCCATCAGTCACTATTGGAAAATCCAGACAAATCTTGCTAATTTTGTTCTGTCGGTCAAACAAAATAAAACAACAGACAGCTAAAACAAACAAATATGACTGAGCAAACCATAGTGGAACGCACAAGAAAAGACTTGACTAGCAGCCCATCTCTCCAGATATGCACCGCAATTTAAGCTATTGTTTAATATTTAAATTTCGGCGACGCACACCGTGCTGATATAAATATTTAATCACGGTAAGCCCTGCGTTCGTGACTTGTATAAAATAATTAAATACGGTATGAAAATTAATGAAGCGTTGCGCAGGCATAAATGTGAATATATTATTCCCTTCAAGCATAACCTGTAGATAATGCATTTCTACAGTAGCATCAGCAGAAGCCATATATGATAATATTTTATCTTATTGAGCAAATTCCCCTGCGTCCATCTGTGATCCTATATAATTCACTGTTGACTGTTAAGGGTTCATTTCTTTACTCTAGAAATTTGCAAACTTCCTTTGCTTTTTAGTTGATAGCCTACCCTAATTGATAGCATTGATCATGGCTTAATTTATTTAAATTGACTTAACTGATCTAATTTCCTCCAATTTGGCGAGGAAGCTGTCAACTAAGACACAGAAAGTTTGGGCTAAAGTTTACAAAGCTCACGCACAAGAAATTAGTTCGTGAAGTGGATTTGAGTTAGGGTTAGCGCTAGCGTTAGGATTAGGATTAGGGTTAGAATTAGATTTGGGTTAAGATTAGGGCTATTTAAATAGCATGGGAAATTGTAAAATCCATCCATAAATGTATTTTTTTTGCGTTGTCTGCCGTAGTGGCAAAAGAGCTTTTTCAGATTACTAAGTAAAAGGCAATGAATGACTAGAGGTTTGTTGAATGCTAAAAACTTGCCAGTAAAACAGAGCCGATAAACTTTAATTAACCTAACAAGGTGTGTTGTTGTAAAACTTGGGAAGCAGAACATTAAAAGTACGTTTGGAGGCTTTGATTGTCTACAACTGTCCTATTGTTAACAGGCTACAAAATTAAGTGTTCTCCATATATATATATAAATAGTATAGAGACAGAATCAGAATAAGTAGTTAATGCAAAACAAGAATTACAGAGCTATACCAAAAACAGCAAGGAGCTTACAGTTTCCCACACAATTTAAATACCCTAACTCTAACCCTAACCCTAACTCACCCTAACACAAACCCTAAATCTAACCTTCCTCTTCACCAACTAATTCTTGTGTGTGGGGGAATTGTGAACTTTAGCCCATATGTAGTTAGAGTACGTACAGCGAGATTTAATTTTAAACTGAGATGAGTTTAAGTTGTTAGCGTCTTTCTTTCGATACGTGTCTTCGGAAATGATGATAAATGATAATGTACACATTGTTGCTATGGATACCAACAAGGTAGCAGCAGCCAGGCCAAGCATGAAGTCATCATTCTGGAGCAGACTGGCATTGTAACTATACTCTTACAAAAGAGCCAATGAAGCTAGATAAAACTGGAACTCAGATGGCAGATTACGATTTGTAATTGTTGAATACGTAGGATTTGTCTCCATATTCTGTATAGCCGAGCTGTATGAATAAAGCACCAAAAATGAGACAGAGCTAAAAAAATGTCAGGAACTAGCTACGCTGCATCAAAATATTAGAGAGATATAATTAGCTCATACAAAAATGAAACACGAATTTATAAAAACTAGTGTTTAGATTTTCAAGTAAATTAACTGAACTGAGCTGCAAAGAGAAAAGGCGATGAAAAAAACGTTAACGCGTGACAGTACGCAGTCGAGCTCTGGACAAGATGACACTGTGACAGAGGAATCAGAGGTAAGGATAAATTACCTTGTTAGTTGCAAATCCACAAGAAAACTTTGATGAAATAAATTTCAAATCCACTGAATAATGTGGGATAGCAAACCAAATGATGCAAAAGTAATTCAAATTCAAGATCGTGTGCAAAATCAGCTGTATTGTGAACAATACAAATGAAAGAATTAATTAATGAGAGGGTGTATTTCAAAAACTTTACAGTTTACTAAAGACTAAATTTTTCTAGCTGTCGCACATATGTTTCACTTAATTTTTTATGGACTGGTTAGTGTCTACTACCATCACATGTTTTTGTCAAATTGTGTGTGATCTATAACGTTATTAAACTAATTACTACTTTCGATGAACTTTTTGTTAATTTATATTCGTGAAAATGCATTGTTTTCTAAGAAAAATTGCTGCATGGTTGCCGGATAATAATTTGTTTCATTTACTTGATTTACACCTTATTCCGTACCTATTATGTGACATAATCATTAAGCTTCTTAGAAAAATATTAGTATTTCACGCAATGTGGAAATTACTAAGATATGAGAATATAATGAATTTATATTATTGCGATGTTTAGTGAAGGCCTGATTGTTAAAAAAAGTTTAGGTGGGAGGCAAAATCTGAAAATTAGGACAAACTGCTTAGTCACACGCGAGTAAACCGCACTAAGTCAGGCATAGTCACAAGCGCGTGTTTACTGATCAGTCACCGATGATTGTAAGTAACACAGCGCTGGATCAGGATATGTGTCAAGTAGTAAAAACTAGGAAATTTGGATCTAAATTTATGCAGTTTCATTATAATTATTATTTAACTACTTTAGCGGGTTTTTAATTATTAAAAACAATCTTTTTGCGTTACTGGGACAGTTACTAAAAACATTAGCAAAAGTTACAGTTAGATCGCTGCAAAGTGTCACCTAGCTGTGCTACAGAAAGCATGCAACCACTACAGAAGCCATTGTGATACCGTATACGTGCATTGCCAACACAGTGCGCCGCTCGTTTGTAACGCAATTATGCTTGCTCTTTGAAGGCAAATTGCACAAATAAATCGCAATAAGATCACAACTTCAATTTGGTTATGTCGTCAGCGCAGCTGGTGCATTGGCTTGAAGCTGGCCGGTCTCTTCCAACAATGCAGTGCGAGTTATTGCTGTAACGTTGAGCTAGTCTCCCCTGGGTGACGACATTTTAAGGAAGCGGCGGTTAAGGAGACGGGAAGAAAATGTGAGCTGCAACGAAACGAATTTATAAATGACCGCAAGAACATCCTTCTTTAGGTATACTGAGGTGCGCGTATTGAGAAGTAGAAAATCAATAGCACCGTTCGCACCAACGAGAAGATACGCGACACGTCCTGAATCTTCTAATTATTTCACACCTTTTAAGACATTGTCTTTTTGTACCCCATTCAGGGCTGGATTATCGTATTAGCAGGTATAGGCTGCGGTCTAGGGCCCTCAAATTTAGGGAGCCCTCAAGTTGTGGTAACAGTTGGTAGAAAAAATCTGTTTTTCGCTATGGTTGTGTTGAAATATGTGCTAATTTGGTTTGCAGTAAGTAGTAAAAAAGTAGTAGTTCTTGAAGAGTGTTTTTATTGAGAAACAAAAGAGTGTTCTAGTTTGCTTAAGTAATTTCGCTATGTGAATGTCGCTAAAATGTACAGCGAGTAAAAAATATTCAATACGGGTGCGAGCGAGTTAGAGAGGATGGCTCCGTCTAATAATTTCATTAGCCTAGGGCAATAATTTCATTAGCGTAGGGGCCCCAAAAGCTCATAATCCGGCCCGACCCGAGTTTACGTTACATGCAGATACACTGTATTTGGACTTAGTTTACTTCTGTGTCCTTATAAGACACTGTCAGTGTCCCCGAATGCAATGAAAAGTGCCTGGCCAGAGCCATCAGCCTAATAAACACATACACGACATAATGCCCTGTTTACATTACAAAATTAATACGGGTTCTGAAGGTATATAGCTTCTGTGATTACACAAGGACCTAATCACTGAAAGTCCAATACCCATAGTGGTCTACTGCAGGGAGAGTATTTTCTCATAAGAAAACGTTGAATGCCCGTGTAGTCCCAAATAATTATTTTTATTTGTTACAGAAGCTTTCACGTTAGCGGACTTCATAAACTAAAAAAATTACAGATAAAATGTTAAAAACAGTATGTACCAGAGTGAAACAAGAATATTAAAAGCAAAAATTGTAGCTAAACGTCACTGCTTTAAAGTACAATGACTGCATAGGAATTTTCTGCCTAATGTAAACGGGCAAACCTGTGCTCCTTTACAGAACTGGTTTCGCGGTATGTTTAGTAATAGTAACAACTTCAAATTTTGACTTTTTAGTTCCACAAAGTAATGTAAACTTAGGCCCCACGCAGACATGCCACAGACTAAAAGTTGCAAAATCTTTAAATAAATGAAACCCACGAGAGTTTTGCGCAGACATATGCAATTGCGAAACTAAAAGTTGAAGTCTGGGCTCAAAGTTTTAGTAGAACAACTGTTTTGAAATGCATACTGTTTTCAACGAGCGTGCGCAGACATGCAATTTTTAATTGCGCAACATTTAACCAACACGTTAGTTAAGCTTAAGAAGACGGCAGCGTCATATCAAGAATCGCCAATAAAGGTATAAAAGAGAAATTAAAAGAGAAACAAATAATGAACATAAATAATTCTTACCGTCTTTGCTATCATCTTTTACGAGATTTAGCGACAAATTTAGAAAAGGGAGATCAAAATGTGAAATTTTTGAAGAGAACAGTGCATGCGACCACGTCTCAGTACAATCAACACATTTCTGTTTTTCCACTGCTGATTTTTTTCCTACTACTTTTTTCACAACCTGTGATTGTATTTTTGTATTTCTGCGGTGTGGAACACTTCCAGCCTGGAAGTTATAGGGGAAACTCTTTTCCTCCTCACAATCCTTAAAAATCAGGAACAAAAGCATAGTAGCATCTTTTGTTCGGTGTTTTTCTACATTGTGATATATTTGGTGTTATAGGGTTATGATGCATTCTGTCTAATGCTGATAGAAAGAGTCTATTACTAAGCAATTAACTAACTAAATAAAATGAACTGAAATTGAATAAAAGGTAAATAAAAGTTAACGAAAACTGCGTTAAACTCGTGATTCGTCCTGCGGCTACTGATCTGGTTGATCACGTATTTGTATTGTGTTAGTTATATTATGTTTACATTTTATTTTTGTATTGTTTTTATTTACATTATGATTTGTATTGTACGTATTGTGCCTTGAAACCTGACAGACTGTGACATACGCAGTGATTCTGAATGTTAGCTGTATACCTGTCATATTCTCCTGAAGTGAGGCTAGTCATTTAACTGCACATCCTCTGCTACTATCGCTTAGTGTATGAAGAGCATTACCTCTTGATTAAACTTGTTGCTGTACTGTTCCTTCACAAGTACACAGTTATGGCACACAGGCTTACAAAAACGAGATGAAGAAAAGGCATTTTAATTGAATTCAACAAACGCTTCAAATACGTTCTAAAGTTATGAACTTGCTAACCGATATGGCGCATGCAGAGTTCTTTTAATATCACTGTCTCTTATCATACGACATCACTGTCACCACATCCTTATTTTTGCAATCGGATTTCGTCTTGATCGGTATTGTGAACTTTTAACTGATTATTGGAGATTTTTCTTGTTAAGCTTTGTAAAATTTGATTAACGCTACAAAACCCATTTTATAATTTTACCATTGTTATTTTGTTAGATATGAAAAAAAGGAAAAACCTAAAATCATATATTAAAACGTTTCTTTTTGGTCTATGCGTTTCTAGCGTATAAACAAACAACCGAGGAAGTGGGATTCATCGCTGGCTGTTGACTGACTATTGCTGACAATCCGACATTGCTGACTATTCGAGGACTTCTTCGATGATATCCAGCTTTAATCACACGTCCAATTAGTTTTGGTTTGGCTCGTTATTAAGATACTACATGGGAGTATGATGGCCACTAGAGACAGCTTGCGCGCCAGTTTGAATGTCATGCATCTAGTCAATAAAATTGATTGAGTCGTTGAACAAATCTGCGCATTTGCGCGCCAGTAATGAAAAGGATTTTAGGAAAATTTTTGCGCTCTTTGCCTGAATGACAGTGAATGCTGTCAAGTGCATAATTTATGAGACAGCTGTTTGAGTACAGCAGCAAGTACTGATTCAATTTGTAAAAGCAATTTACCGTCTCTTAGTTTTTTTACGTATTTTAAATTTGTTTAATGCATATGGATAAAGCAAAATAAAGGAGATTCTTAACTCAACGGTGTCGCGTAAAGGCGCCGTAAAGCCATACTCGGTGCTTTAAGATTCATTCTTAGCAATTGCTATATATGTCTACATGCCAGTTATCTCTTTAGGCCGTTAAAATCAATAACTGGTTAAGTATTATTAATAGTGACAAGAGGGTTGTTGCATTTTAACGAGAAATGAAACATCATCTGTTTATTAATACGGATATGATAAAGGTAAGGAATTCGTGCGAATAACTGCATTTGCAAAAGAAGATAAAGTAAAGTAAGAAAGTAAAAACACAAAACTATTGAAATACAACAACAATAAGGTGTCAAAGTTAAAGCTTAGCATGTTGGGTTTATTTTACTGATATCACTTAAACCTGGAAAAATATAACAAAGAAATTTGTAAAAAATTGTCTATATACCATAAAAGTCATTTATACTACCGCTGTATGGAAATTTTCAGGCACGGTGGTAGATGCCATTTACTTGAAAATTGCGACGTAACTGATAAACTTCATAACTTTTCGTAAGCGTGTCGTGGCTTTCCGCAAGTGCTCACTGTTTAAACTGGTTCAAACTTCTGCAACTTACCTAACATTCATGAAAAAATACTGCAAAATTAACTATCTAATTTTCTTCAGCCGATGAATAACGTCATTGTTGGACGAATGGAGACTCAAAATGGGAGCGCACAAACGTGAAATGATTGCTACTTTATAGTAATTTTACTAATTGTACGAGGCGCTTATAACACTCTTATTACAAAATCTTTGTAACATTTTTCGCAACACATTGAAATAAGCCAAACTTCCCAGAATGTTTGGCTTTCCCTTTAATTTTTAATAACAGCTTTTTTACTTTGTTATGAATGCGCAAAATCTGGCCTGACAAAACTTTATGTCAGTGACTTAATTCAACTCTGTTCTTTTTTTAAATTTATAATTGACATTTTTCATAATTCACGCTGCTCTTCCCTTTTGCAAATACTCTATCTTTTTAAGTGTCTCTCCTTTAAGCCTTCTTAAGAACTGTTAAACGGAGCAGAAGTTGTTCCTAACTGATTTCTAGAATTCAACATTTGTCTTATACCTAAACATGCAAGATCAGCGCAATAGTTAGAGCGTTCAGAATAACCACACAAAAATAATTAATGCTTATCGATTCACATTCACAAATTGTCACATTCAACTTTTTTCTTTTAGTTACATTCATTTTTGCCTTATTTGATACATCCAACAAATCCGTCGTTTTTGTAAAAGTGTGTGCAGCATATGTCATTAAAATGGAAAAAAAGAGTGAAAGCTTTATTAGTTGCATTTTTAAACTTAATAAAAATGGGAATAAGAAAACTTTTGCACGTTTTTAGCATACATTAAATGGTACCGTGGACCCTGGCAGCGATAAAAGACATTAAACTTTGCAAGTAGAAAGCGTGTGATTTCTAGGCGTCCGTGAAGCTTAATATCATGTCCATAGTGTGGATTTTTTTTTAAAAATCGATTGGTAATTTTCAAGACAGTTAAGCGATTTTTAATGCACATGTTGAAGGTGTGTATTCGTGTACAATCAGAAACCTGCCACCAATTTTTGTCAGAAAGAGTAGAGTAGAGTAGAGTAGAGTAAAGTATACTTTATTTAAAGTCAGATCATACAAACTATAAACATAAGCTATGAAGTTATTGCAATCGACTGATAAAAATATACCTATAAAATACACGCCTAATAACAAAAAACGCACTAAAAAGCGGAAGTGACATCCTTTGCGGGCGGAAAACTTCGTGTTGACGTAAGCTCTATAGATTTTTGTTTGTCAAATCACTAAGCCTAGGATTACATACAAATCACTAAGCCCTAGGCCCTGTAACACATAACTGAAACTAAATGCGTGCTCAAAAAAATTATATTTTTATTTATTTATTAATGATACATCTGTGAACTGAAGTCAAGAGACTTATATGTCCATTAAAAACATCGTAAAATTTTCATCGACAATACATAGAATGTAAAATTACAACTAAAAGTACAAAATACATAGTACATGGTTAGTACAATATAAACACACAAGTACGTGCAAATAAATTAGAAGTGCAAATAAAAAGATGAAAAATTGATTAGTACGATAAAATTGTATAATTATGGTAAAAAAATTACATCTTACATCATTTATCAAATCACACATTTTCTAGTAAATATTTTTTGAACGTTTCTTAAATTTATTTTTATTACTGACCTGTTTTATTTTACTGGGTAAATTATTCCACATTACAGCACCATTATACATGACAGAATGTTTGATAACGTTGGTTCTACACTTAGGAATATGGAATTTGTGGTATTGTCGAGTTTGGTATGAATGTATACTGCTATTATAACTGAAAAAATGTGATACATATTAAACGAAAGATTATTAACGTATTTGTACATGAACAGGTTAGTTTGCATGTCGACTACCTTGGGCGTTGTCAGTATTTTTAAATTTTTGAAGAGATTTTCGGTGTGAGCTATGTAATGCGAGTGCGTCATTAGACGGATGAGCTTTTTTGAACTGTTGATAATCTTTCTGAGGTATCTGCATACGTATTACTCCATACTATACTGCAATAATCAAAGTAAGGGTGTGCAACCATATAATACAGCTGATTATAAGTAGATAAATCTAAAATTTTATAACATTTTTTGAAAATTCCAAATATTTTACTAAGTTTTGAGCAAATGTGGTCGATGTGTTTTTTCCAAGATAAAATCTCATCCAAAACAAAACCTAAAAATTTAACTTCTTTAACATGACTGATAAAAACACCATCGACATGAATCTGACAACTCTTTCTAAGATATCTTTTCTTTTTTCCAGTAAAAATTATAAAATTTGTCTTTTTTCCATTTAAACTTAATTTATTGGCCTTAGACCGATTCGATGGTAACATTAGTTCCTGATTAACGATTTCACAAAGAGAATAAACATTTTTATCAAATAAGATGAAATATAAATGTCATCAGCAAATATTACCGTAAATAATTTTTTCGAAGCAGTTGCTAAATCATTGATGTAGATTAAAAACAATAGTGGTCCCAAAATAGAGCCCTGTGGGACACCACATACACTACACACGTCTAGTATTTATTATAGTAAACAAATTGTTTTCTATCACTTAAATAACTTTTAAGCCATTTGTAGCATATTCCTCTAATCCCATAAAAAGTCGATTTTTCTAGTAAAATTTGATGGTCGACAGTGTCAAACGCCTTCGTGTATCTTGTAGACATAAATGCACAAAAATGAAGGTTACTCTGGCTGAGTAATGGTAAACGTATAGCCATAAAAAGTCGTTGCATAACAAAGTGACAGAGCATCAAACAAGCAAGCAGCCTATAATTCTCTGGATGATATCATTTTCTCAAGACCGCTAATGAAGTATTCATTGGATCAAATCAAGATGGTATTCAGTATTTTGATGGAAAGAAGTATTCAGTATTTTGGATTCATAGAAGCTGCGTGTAGCGGTTCTATGATCTATTAACGGAATAGTAACGAATCTACTAACTAAACTGATGTAGTACGATACAAAGGCTAGTAGAAAGCCTCTCTTTCATGTCAGAAATACGGCAGGATGGCGCTTTATCAATAGGATACCACACCACTTTATTAATTTTGGGCTACTCCGTTTCTGTTTGAAAATTCGAAACCATCCCCAGGCAAAGGGACCAAACTAAAATGTAAAAAACAAGCAAATTAAACCATTATTATTATTGTTATTATTATTATTATTATTATTATTATTATTATTATTATTATTATTATTATTATTATTATTATTATTATTATTATTATTATTATTATTATTATTATTATTATTAGATAGCTTATTATTTTGTTGCAATGCTGTAATTGTTATACTCAATAAGTGAACAAATTAAGATATTTATATACCTATATAATATTATATCAATCGTGCCGCTTCTTATGTTATGACTGAGTTGTTCATAAAATTTAGTCATAAATGTAGCAAATCATCAAATAAATGTAACGCACGCTCTTTAACGGACGGGTGGTTACCCTAACGCCAGTTTTTGGGTCTCTGTTGTTTAAAACTCCAATTTTAGGGTCTCCGTACTCCTAATGTTTATATGGTACATCATATATGGAAATGGTAATAACGAACAACACGTAACAAGTCCAATTTACGGCGCTCATTTTCAGGACCGAAATTAAAAAATGGCTTCATAGTACAAGTCAAGTGTTACTGGTAACAGCCATATTTGAAATGACTGGCTCTCGGTCGCCATAAAGAATAAAAAATGACCAAGAATTATGAAGCGCAAGTCTATTATTACCTGCTGACACAGAATTGGTAATTTAAATCCTAACATGGTTTACAATTCGAAAAAAGATCAAGGCACGACTACCCAAATGAAGTTTTACTTGTTCGATACTTATTTCTTACAGATAAATGTCTTTTACTACAAATGCAGTCTTTTGATAAATGTTCCATACCAAATTGGATGATGGCAGAAACGGATGACATCTACGAGATTCTATGGAGATAAACTTTCCGTAACACATGCCCTATCAGATTGCTTGTAGCATCTGTCTCGCCCTCTACTGGCCAATTCTTATTAACTAAGAGAAGACAGTGTAGTTTTTATATATATATATAATTTACAGTTTGCTGATATATATATGCATATATATCATATAAAGTACATATAGTATATATAGTATACATACAAGTATTACCGTATCTGCATTTTAACAACAATAACAACAACACTCAGCAGAAAAAGAAACAATAAGAAAATGTTAGACCCTGTCTCAGAAGCAATACCGTTACTGAAAACTAAAAAGTCTCAGGATGCATACAGATCTATTCTGTTAATATATAATTTAACATTGTTTGAATTTCATTATTTGGGAAATTTTTAATTGTTATTTGGCCTTCTCTTGTCCGGCGAATATATATTTATTTAAATGAATATGTTTAAATATGTCTTATGAATGTATTGGAATTTTTCACAGTGATTAGACACTTATGAGATAATACGTATAACGCATTGTCTAAGTGCAAAAGGAGCGAGGCTTTCAGCGAGCCGCTGACAGCGCCACTAATGGCATTGTATGTGTCCGTCGACTTAATTTATGTCTTCGCTTGTAAATACATCAAGCCATAACAATAATCATTTGAGAGCAGTGTGAGTTTACTTCACGAACAATCGAAGCATTTTAAAAAAAGCTGGCAACGTTGTGTGTGCAATACGACTTTTGTGTTCTCCTTTATCGTACCTTAATGTAATTCCTAGTTTATAAAACTTATACCTTACCTTAGACCTTAGTCCTTCCTGCGCATTGATGCACATTGGGCAGACAGCATTTTCCACTGAGTTCTATCGGCGGCTTCGTTCTCTACGTTTTCCCAACGTATGTTGACAGCTCGAAGGTCTTCTTTGAAGGATCTGCGCCACGTTGTTTTTGGCCGACCTCTTTTTCGTTTCCCACCAGGTGGTTCCCACTGTACTGCTGTTTTGGCGTAACGACTTTCTGATAGACGGAGAATATGTCCAGCCAGTTTCATTCTTCTCTCTGTAACTATATCTTGTAACCGCAATGACTGCGCTCGTTGAAGAACTTCAACATTGGTGACATGGTCGCGGTAGGAGATTTTTAGTATCTTTCGAAGGCATTTTTGGTGGAAGACGTTCAGTTTCTTTGATAACTCCGCTGTGACTTTCCAGGTTTCGCTGGCATAGAGAGCCGTTCGCAGCACAATGGCGTTGTACAGACGAAGTTTGATTTTCATGTCAATTTTCTTGCTTGTCCAGATTTTTCCCATCTTCCTAAATACTGCTGTTGCTTTGCCGATTCTCCCCCTGATGTCATTTTCTGTACCTCCATTACAGGTCATCACACTGCCCAGATATGAAAAACTGGTAACGTTCTTAACCATTTGGCCTCCCACTGTTATATGTACATCATTCTGTTGGTTTGTCCACACTTTCAAAACTTTGGTCTTTTCTTGACTAATTCTCAATCCAATAAAACTTATACGTATGTGCATAAATATGCATGGAGAGAACACATAAGTTATAGGGCACTGTGCGTTGTACAAATGCGTATATATGTACATATATTAACTACTATGAATGCCGTCGATGAGGACAATGATTTTGTGACAGATTTTAGCTCCGTAATTTCAGTACATATTTAACACCACACAGAGACGTGCTGGCAAATTTATAGTAACCAGTCTGTTCACGTTTGGTATTAAATTAGCCTTGTCTAATTAAATTTTGTGGTGTCTTAATTGCCTAGAGTAGGTACTAACTAGACGCAACTCAATACAACTAGATACAGTCACATATTCAATTCGCCAAGTTAACTTAATTTAGTCCTTAAAGATTAATATTATACATTTCTGCTGTCGAATTGGGTCTTTAAACTAAGGAAAAAGAAGAAACAAAAAGAAAAAGATGAACACTATTGAAACCACTGTGGTTCATTCTCAGGTGAAATATTAAGAAAGAAAAAAAATCACATGAAAATATTAAGCGTTAATTTTTTGCGTTACTAATACAAAAAATACCAAACTTAAAAAAGAGTGCAATCATATAGAAAGATGGAGGAAACACACTAAATGAAAAGAAGGAAAAGCACAGAAGCGTAAAATAAATGGCCTCAATGATAAATTTTGAGCCTCACTTGAATTTTGGGTTCAGACACATAAGTTTTGGGTTTTACTCTAAGATGTTGGGATTGCGGCCAATAATTTTATACTTCTTTATTTTTCTGTCGTGGTTTTTATTCATTGTGTCGCTGTGTTTTTGTACTTTGTGATTGTATCCTTTTTACGTGTGGTACTTTATGTGTTACAAACCTAAAAAATGAACATGTTTTAATTCTTATGACTTTTTTCTTTTTATTAATCTTTCATTTGAAACTGCAATGTGGCTTGAAACGTCGCATTCTTTCTTTTTTTTATTAATTGTACCTATTCCTGTTATTGACAATTATAGGCTAGTTGAAAGCCTCGCTCCTTTCGTACCTAGCCAATGCGTTATACGTATTGTCTCAGTAGCGTCTAATCACTGTGAAAAAGTTCCAATGCCTTCATAATTTACAGTTTCTCTTAATTGATAATAATTAGCCAGTAGAGGGCGAGGCAGATGCTAAGCAATTCGACATGGCATGTTTTACAGAAAGTTTATCTCCATAGAGTCACGTAGACATTATCCGTTTTTGCCATCATCCAGTTTGATATGAGATGATACATTTATCAAAAGGCAGTAGGAAATAAGTATCGAACAAGTATAACTTCATTTAATGTAGTCGTGCAACGATCTTTTTTTCAGAATTCCTAATTTTGAAAACCAGCCAAATTGACGCGTACGTGGTTTTTGCTCTTGCTTTCATTCTTATCACCAATGGACTGCGCGACATTGCTTCTTGCATAATAACAGAGTTTGCATTGCAACCTATAAATCGCTTTATGGGTGTTCGGAACGGGGAATACACAGGCCGTAAAACACGTCGTTCTGTCAGATCAAGTTATAAATCTATGTCGGCCATGCAAGCGCAGAGAAAAGGATTAGAAAGATGAACCACTAGAAGCAGACACCGTCTGTTAGATCAGCTAGATTTGTTACAAATGATTTTTCCTTGACTATGCATTGCTTTGAAAGGCAAGTTCTGCGGGGCTTCAAAATCAATCTTGACGATGCCTCTAAGTAAGAAAACGGACTACAGTTGTGTATGTCTCAAGTCGAAACGGCGCTTAGCTTTTAGAATAAAACTCACTCAGAGTAAGAGTAAATGAGTTTATTTATTACCATTTATAACGACAAGAGAAGTGAATAAAAAAATTATAATTATAATTATTATTTATATACTTTATATTACATACAACTTTTAGTAACATTAGAAATTGCACAAGTGATTATTCAATTGAGTAATTAAAGGGTGGCGAAAGAACTATATTTATCAATGTCAGCCACCATCCCAGATATGCGACTAATAATAATAAGTTAATTAATTATTGCGGATGTATCAAGAAACATAACGTCACGAAACTTTCCTGCATTTTCTCGCATCAATGAGCTATAACAGCTTTTAACTAGCGTTTGCTGCCAAAACTAATTTGAAGTAAGACAAAAGAAATTTCATGGAAAAATAACGGAAACAGTATCAAACTATTTTACATAGAAATGTAACTAATGTTTAATTGATCACGTTTTCCACAACATTGTAGCTGGGATTCAGCTTTGCTCCAGTATCATTTTGATATCTATAGGCTTCTAAATAGACCAGATAATTACAGTACGTCGATATGGGCGCCAGTAAGCTTAAGCTTCCATTCTTCGCCTCGGATGTCATTGATCACACTTGTTTCAATAGCCAGTACTGATGGCAGCTGTTGGCGACCTACTTTACAAAAGGGTTAATTCTTGGTCATGCTCTTCAGTATTATATTGCTATACGAGCAGTCATCAGGCAAAAGTAGATTCCATTGTGTGATGGATTCGAAGTCACTGGCTTGCTCAATGGGCTTCCTTAAAGTTTGTATACCTTCACATACACTCATATGATGGCTAATCTGTAAGCCCATCATATTGTTCTTACCTTGTCGTAAGTCATAAGTCATTAAATTTCACACAATACATTTGCAACAATTTTGTGTACAAAAATACAGTGAAAAAGTCACAATGAACATTACAGTTTCTTACTGTTTCTGAACAAGAAAAGCTTTACACTACGTTTGCTGCGTTGCAGGACAATCGAAAACCAGAGCTTGTTAGATTGCCACACCCTGAAAAGTTAAAGGAGTAATGAATATAAATGGCGGTTCTTCAAATTTAATACCATTAACAAAGCAGTGCTAAAAAATCAAAAGAAACCAGTTTTATAGTAAGTTTATAACAAAACAAATTGATTATTCGTAATTAGAGTAGGATTTTAGGTTTTAAAACCTTATATTATAGTAGGTAGACTTTAAATGGTTGATTTGCAATTGCTAGGTGCTTGCAATAATCTGGAATATCTTGACGTGACTCACGTTTCGTTGTAGAAATTCGCGTATCGTGCATGACTTTGGCGTGACTTTGTTCTACACATATTTCCCAACTACTGTTATTGAATATCTTAAATTTCGAGCAAGCAGAGTGAAACTGTAGCAACTGTGTAATCACTCACTGTGCAATTGTGTTTGTCGAGAACTATTGCTGTTTTGACAACTGCAGAAGATAAAACGCTCCTTCAACAACCTTTTTTGATGAAAAAGCTGACGTCGCTTGACGAATATGGATGCGACGCGCTTTTTGAAAAAATGTGAGGTTTTTTGGCTTCTTCACAAATAAAATCAGCAACATACACAATACAGTTCTGGTGATTTAGTATTAATATTCATGTTTTAGTACTCACTGCATTCAACTGCGAAACGTTTTGTCCTCTGCTGTCCGAGCATCACAAAGCAGCAAGAATATGCTAATCAATGCTGGAATATTACGTTTGATAAGAAGTGAAAACAGCTTGTAGAATTTAACTTTATAAAAAGTTTTCGAAGCGTAGAGAAAGCAACAATAGACAACCAAATCATGGTTATTATAATAGAAACTCTAGAGTTTCTTTTTAAAACCATAGCGCACATAGATGTAGAAGTTTTCTTTTTCAAACCGAATGGTTGGTCAAAACTGAATATCAGATTTTCGCATTTTATTATAATTATCCAATTAAGCATTTATAGATGGATGGCAACAATGCAACGGTCTTTACTACTTAAATCGCCTCGTTGATCTTTAGGAACGGGGTAGATATTAGAGAATTTTAAATCGTCAGGGGAAATATTGAATTAACATTCATATTCATCAATAGACATAAGTGCACAAAAATGTAAGGGGCATGTATTAAGTGATCAGACGTTAACCCAAGGTTGCCATCAGATTTAGTAGGTTTCATGGTAAATCGTGAGTGTCGATATCATCACATAGCTTAGATGATCTCTGGCATCCCAGAAAGAGGATTCTCGGAAGGAGATATACAATTCTTTAGAAAGAGGTGGAACAGGGCTACACGATGGAAGGGTCACATTTCAGGACACCTCCAAAGACAGGAGTGGCGACGAGTTGATTAGAGGTTCCGTTTTGGGCAATTCTTGCTTGGAAAACTGTTGACGCAAGCCATTGTACTGACGTCATTCCTTTGTACTCTGATTATAATTTTGTTAAGTAAAAGCAGCTGCTGGCTGTTATAATGTAAGTTATATAATGATAATTAATACGATCAAATTAATACGAGCATATTAATACGATCAAAAGGAGCAGTTTGCAAACACTATTTAGAATATCCGTGCATTACTGTTCATTGATGGATGGATCTAAGAGCTTTTGTTATAGCATACAGTTTCAACTTTCTGCAAAATGTTTTGCAACGTTTCGCTACGATACTGTGCTGTTGGTGTTGGTGTTGTTTGTGTTGTCATCGTCGTCATCGTCATTATCATCATAATCACCATGTGATGTGGTGGGTTTGGCATGGTGTAAGTGGCGTGGCATGGTGTAATGTGGGTGGTGCGATATGGGTATTGTGGTGTGGATGATGTGGTGTGGGTAGTGTGGGGTGGAGCCGTGTAGGCGGTGTGTTGTGGGTGGTATTGGTATAGTTTGGTGGGTTTGGTGTTGTGTGTTGCGGGTGGTGTGTTGTGGGTGATGCTGGTGCAGTGCTGTGGGTGGAGCGGTGGATATGATATGGTTTATCATTGTGGGATTTAAGTGCAATATTGTTCTATATTTATTATTATTATTATTATTATTATTATTATTATTATTATTATTATTATTATTATTATTATTATTATTATTATTATTATTATTATTATTATTATTATTATTATTATTATTATTATTATTATCACCATAAAATGATCAGGTTTCTGCTTGTTAAAACTGGATTCCTGACGCGAGCTATAATAGTTTACTCGCAGTTATTTTATTACTGATTCAATAGGAGTTTCCGTTTCATATCATGCAGCCAATAAAACTATTTGTACAAGTTTCTGTCATCTTAACTTTGTGGTGACAGCCTTTGTGCTCCAACAACCTCTCAAGCGACTTACACCAAGCTCGGATCGCTGTGCAAATATGTCTCCTGATTTTCTGCTTCTCTTCTTTTTATACAAAACCCCACGAGACTGTCCTGACTTTGATTTATGTTTAATGATTTGTCACAAAACGCCATTAAGGCATGCGCATTACAAAAAGCAACCTTAGAACTATTATATCCCAGCAAATCTCAAGCCGTGACTGAGTGACTAACTAAAAGACTACCTCACTAGTTGGTTGACTTGCTGACTGACCGCATGGCTAACTCTCTTACTATAATTATATAGTGCGCTTACTAAGTGCCGTAATTTTTGAAATCTAGCATCATAACCACGAGTAGTTTGACGCAGCAGTTGTCTGAGTTTTTTTTTGAAGGGGGGCAAGTGCAAAAAATTGACTCGAAAATGAGGCGGATCATCTTGCAAATAGCTTTTCCGACTAAATAGCTGTGTGAATTACCGTGGCTGGTTGCAAAATCGATCCACTTTGGAAGCTGCGTGAATATACGCTGAGAAATATAGTCCTAATACTATATCAGAAACTTAAATGGTTGACAGATCCAATATAAACTTAATTACGTCTTCCCTGACTGAGCTGACTCGTTTGCAATGTGGTTTTGTCATACAGCTGTAAACCCCTGTCATGTATATGCAGGCTCGTGCGATATTAACTTGATGTAAATAATATTACGCATGCGCACATTGTAAGCAACAGTAAGTTGTGGATGACTAAACGGTAATTACTGGGAGTTGGAATAATATCTAATAATAATTAGGTATTTTAAAAAGACAACAAGAAGAAACATATCAAAATAGGTTGAGAAAAGAAGGTTAAAAACACAGTGTCTAAAGCTCTGTTCGAAATAATTTAAAAATTGGTTTAGACGATTAACTCTTAATTTAAGAAACAGCGGAAAGTTTGGAGATTTTAATGATAATTTTATCCTGCTGACTTTATCTTATTTTCAACAACATTTTGAAATGATCGCTTAGGCAATACATAAAAGCTACAAAATTACATGTTATCATTAACTTTTCAACTTTCGTTTGCTAACTAAAACTTAAGGGTTTTCACACCTAATTGGTTTCTACGTAAAATTTTCGCTAGCCGTTGTCATTCATGTAGGGCTTCGCCGAAGACAACGCGTAATGGCTTCCCAGAACGCTATTTGAAAAGGTCATCTGTAGCTAAAAGCAATTCTACTTCCTAAATCCCTCAAACGAATTCAGTAGCTTGTATAATTTATCCGGAAAGGGCTGCCATATTTGCATTATCAAGTTTGCACAGTAGGAAACAGCGCGACATCTGCAATCTTGTATTAGGATTTTAGTCCCGCAACGTGAAGCCCTAATAGAAAGTATTAGAGACGGTGCAAGTAAGGGAAGATTGAGGAGACGATGTGAATCTTAATTTCACTATATGTGGTTGAACGATTGATGGCCATGTGAATGCTTTTGTATGGTGTCGTGAGATTAACTTCGACGTGTTTAAGTTGACCTGTCTTTTAGTGGTTCCTAGACATCAACTGAGCAATTAGCAAGGCCCAACAACAGCATTTTCAAACTGGCACAATTACACGACACCGAAACACCAACATTACCCACAAATAATCAATAACGCGCGGAAGTTCCGCCTAATGTTTTTTTATGGAGAAATAATTCAGAAATAATGGAAGGTGTGGCAACAGCAATTGGCAGCATTGTGGGCTTGAGGCCAGTATTGGCGTTTTTGGAGATCTCTTCAGATGAACTTTTTGCATTTTCTAGACAAACATCCAACTAAATTCTGTTTGATAAAGCTTAATTTTTGTGCGTTAACTGTAATGATTTTATTGCTTTTTGACACTATCCTAATATCTTATTGATATAAGCAATATAAACGAATTGCCGACTACTAAGTAGATTTATGTGTTGTGTCTTAACTAGTTTGGTATCTTTGTTCGTTTATATGCACACGCTAATTTCTACTACTATAAAATTAAAGCTTTTCCTTAAACTTATTCATGGCGATAGTTCAAAATTTGTTACACCCATACATAATTTCGCTGTTTCATGGTTTTATAGTTTTCATTTTGATAATACGGAATGACACGATATGACGTCGAACCTTTACGTTGTAATAATAATCAATAATAATATTCTTTATTTAAAGTCGGCTTTTGGATGAACAATTAACATAATCTCAAAGAGCTTTTGGGCCAACAGTAAATAACAGACTACAACTACATAACAGAGACTGTTATTTCCCCATTTTTACCCTAAATACCGCGCCCCAGGCAGGGCAACAGCATGTACCATTTTTAAAGTCTTTGGTATGACCAGGCCTCTGTATCGTACTCACGACTTCTTGAGGGAAAGCGGACGCGTTACAACTACACTAAACCATATGGTCTAAACTCGTAACTTCACGTGTTATTGTGTTTTGCCAAAGTGTATTTAAAAGAGGTTTTTACACTTTGGCTCTGCCAACAATTCTGGGTGCAATAATCAGCAGCAAAATATAATATGGCTAAAGTTTACAATTCTCCACACAAAAGAAATACCGTAAAAGTATTATGACATCATTTCGGTAAATTAAATACATTATTATTACTCTTGTTTCAGTTTGACACTCTCGTTGGCGAGGTGTTCAAAAGCAAGATGGATGTGGCGGGGAGCGAGGGCGAGAAAGAACCTGTTCCCATGAATCTGGTGCGCAAGGAACGTGATTTGACCATTGACGAAAAGCGATTCCTTCTTGCAGTCGAACATGGGGACATGCCAAAGGTATTGTGATTGTCGGCGTCCTAAATTCTAAATTTCAATTAAACTTTATGTAATTTTCACCGTGAGCTTTGCCTTGATCTTTATTATGTTAATTATGTTAACTTCATATAGGAAAATAATTTGTATTGGCCTGAATGGTCAGATTTTTTTACCAAAATATCGCTGCCACCGCAAGACTACCTTTACATAAGGTGACTTCCAGAAACAGTTTTACCAGCTTAACAAAAAAGGCAAGCAAGGAGAAGGGACCTGCTAACTTCTCAAACTTTGTCAGTTGTTCACATCTTGTGTCGTATTTGTGTGCAGTGAAGCACATTCCACACTTCACTGTTGCTAGAAGAAAAGCTGCATCTAGTATCTAGATTAGAAACAATGATAAACGTGATAATTTCATTATTAGTGGGTTTATGGATGTGTCAGATGTATGATATAGATCAAACTTCGTGTTGCACTGGTCGCAGGTACTTCTATCAGGTTCAATTATATAACCTTTGCGTATACGATAACTTTTACTTTCTATATAATTTTTTACTCTAATATCTAATTTTATGTCATTTTTTCCATACAGATTGTTAACATTGTGTGCCATAGTTTAGATTTACTTGTATGTGTTTGTTTATGGCTTTAAACTGCAATAGACTGATAAATAAATAACACAGTCTCATTCGAACGCAACAAGGCTTTAACTGTAGTCTCACTGTAAATTTGTAAATTTCTTGCTTGCCAGCAGAAAGTGTCATTACAGTAACTCCATTAAATTTTAAAATAGGCGTATGCATTTAAATTCGTCTACTAAATATTAAATTCGAGAAATAGTAGAATTCGCGGAAACTTGGAATGCACAGAGGGCTATATATTTAACATTAATATTAAAGCTAAATTCCAGCCAGGAATACACGAATTCGTGGATGAATGCAAATTTATAATATCCTGCTTGTAAACAGTCAGTCGCGCGCACTTAAATTCATCATCTTTAAAAAAGTTACTTTTTGTATATTATAATCGGAAGTCATTGTCAGATGTAGATACGCTAAATATATTTTATGTTTTTTTTTGTGTATTTTAACTCTGGTGTAATAATTTGTATTTGTGTTGTTTAGGTGAAATAAACTGAATTTGAATTTGAAATATTTGAAAAACTGGGAACACTGGCTGGCACTATTCGAATTCTGCTAAAACTGCAACTGTTTTTAAATCGACGCCGTTCTAACAGTTTGCATTGAAAATACCGATTTTTTCATTCATTTTATCAACTTAAATTGTGTTTAATCGTCTGTCTTTACCGTTAAGTTAATTGCACGTCCTCATTTTATTAATATGCATAATATGCATTTCCAGAGAACTGGAGTACTTCTTCAATTATTTAGCAGTTCTATGTTTCTTACTACTCTTTGTTGTCATTTGTTCTTTTTTATACACTTCGTCACACTGCATGTCAGAATCCCACATTCAGCGGCCTGACCTACTCAACGAAACGTTTGAGTCATGATCAGAGCCATGTATCATGGTGCCAAATATCTTATCGAGAACATGTCTATAAGTTGAGCCACTGACCCAGTAGAAGTGAATTAGGTTTGCGAATGATACCGCTCGAAACGAGTATCAAATCGCCAGCAGCCACACGCAACTCACAAAGTGTGCATGTTTACCTACTCGGCCATGAGCCTCGCTACATCTTTTGACAAATTTCAGAATTGTCAAATTTTTGTAACAATTCATTTGTTTTCTTGTGCTGTACGTCTACAAAAAACAAACCTAATATGTCGCAAAACAAAATTTCAGGTGAAGCAGTTTCTTCAGGATGCTGCCGCAACAGGTCACATAAACATCAACTGCGTCGATCCGCTAGGTCGCTCCGCCCTTCTCATCGCCATTGAGAATGAAAACTTGGAACTACTAGAAGTGCTCCTCCACCACAATGTGGAACTAGGCGATGCCTTGCTCCATGCCATTAGTGAAGTCAACGTGGAGGCGGTGGAGATGCTGCTCAATTACGAGGAAGACAAACGCAAGGAGCAAGAAGAGAAAGAAAAGGACGGGGTAAGTTAAGGGAAAATTACCAATGATTATGGCTAAGTCCAAAAACATTACTTAATCACATAAAAACAAGAAATTAATATTAAAATCGAAAGTCTAAAAACCTCCACGGGGTTCAATTCAAGACCTTTTGCTTTCCGGGCAGCTATGTAACCATTATATCACATAGGCTCAATAGTCCAAATGTCGGGAATGTCAAACTGAAGAATTTGTAACTTAGTCTGCATTTGAATGAGGGACTTTTATGGTATTAGTCTGCTTCGTGGGAGATCATTACCTAACAATTCTGATTGCTGTAGCATCGACTTATCCGACAATAACAAGCTCTTCTGCTCAAAAGCCCAAAAACTGATGTCATCTGGCAAAGTCTAGCCTCTTCTCCTTTCATCTTCTGATGTCAGGTTGTCTCTTCCGTGCTAAGATGCAGGATTTGAGTCTCAATTCCTTACTTCGAAAAAGGTGTGAAATAAGTGTTAGTGCTATTTCAAGGCGAGTAAGTAAAAATTCAAGGCCTGCAACACCGAAGCCACACCTAACGCAAATGATAAAAAGGCTAGACTTTGTCAGACAACATCAATATTGGCCTGTTGAACAGTGGAGGAGCTTGTCGTTCTCTGATGAGTCGAGGCTGTAGCAGTTCATACGTCGCAAGAGACATGTATGGCAGTACTTACGTACCTAGGTACGTAGAACTGTGCAAGAAGAAGCGAAAACTGCATGTGAACATTCACAAAGGCAAAATTTTCATGCAAGGTGGTGCACCGGTGCAAGGTAGCAACCAGCTTCCTGAAATAGATGAAAATCCCTGTGTTGGGATTCCCTACAGTCTAGATCTCAATCCCATTTAGGGTCAGTACAGGTGGCAGAGTGATTAAGGTAACGGACTGTGGATGCTTCTCTGCTTCCAGCCCGAAATCGAATCTCACGACCACCTGTATTGGCGCAAACAGTTGTTATTTGTATCATTTATTTGTGGCGTCTTAGTGTTGTTGTATTCGTTAACAGTCGCTTATAGTTGCCTATGGCTAATGTTGTCTGTTGTCCCAGCGACTCTCAATAAGTATCTTTGTCATTTGTCCTGTGTATATACTAAAAGATAAGGTGATAGAAAAACAGCCAACAAGTGCTGAACAGCCAACAGGTGCTGAAAATTTAAAACAAACTATCAAAAACGTATAAACAAAGAAATTTGTGAGGAGAACTGTGAATTTATGGTTTCAGGTACGTCGATGCCTAGCAAAGGATATGATATTGCATGTTATGATAATGTAAAAACTAGATAAAGATAGTTTTGTCAAATTTCTTCAAAAATTGGCACTGGTCTTTGACTTTCACAAATCAAATGACTGTCCACTGCAGATTTACGTTACAGTGAACAACTGCTCCATGTAATCGATGTAGCTTCGAACTAGAAAGAAGTCAGTGCGGGGAAATTAAGCAAAATGTTCATATAAAATGGCAGCTATAGTATCCCTACAGTCATCAAATCGTCGTATACTGTAATTGAGTTGTTATCTACAGTAATGATGTGTTCGTCAATACCAACTCACACAAATTTGGAGTATAGTGGAATTGTATATCATGTAGTGCCGGATTAAGGCATGGGCTTTATGGGCTGCAGCCCAGGAGTCTCCGCTAGCTGAGAGACCTTCACAGATTAAGTGAAACTAATTTACTGTGAAAAAGTTACTGCAGAATGAGAGTAAAAGTATGCTGAATTATCTCTTTAAAGGGACTAATTTAATTAATATACGGTATAATAATATACTGGTATTATTTTTTTGTCCATCATTCCAACTCATTGGTACTGCTGCACCAATAATTTATTTATTGTAATTTGTACGTATTATATTTAATATTTCAAAATACAAAAATATTTCTACATATCAGAATATCATTTCTCTTTTTGTTGTGCCAGACTTGCACCCATCTATTTTAGCCTAATGTTGGCATTATGTTATAGAAGTTGAATAAACTGATTTGAAGAAGCCAACATTCATGCTTTTGTCAATTGTCACTGGGGGTCGGGCCTCACAACGTCCTGTAGGAGCCTACAAAATCATAATCCGAGTTCAGAGTGGTGTGATACCTAATAATAAAAATAATCCGCATTGTGGGCTCTAAAATCGCGTCGAAACAACGTGTTTGTAATTCTCATAACAAAATTTTATGTTTGCCGGGAGAAAAATTGTAGATAACAGAAAAGTATGATTTGGACATTAAGTGAACGGAGATTTAGTGGAATTGACCAATGAAGGCTTGTATAGTTGACTTTAGCGAATTCTTAATCAAAGCGAATTTAATCAGATACATCTAACAAAACACGTAGCAGTAAAATTGAGATTTGATCGCTCTTTCATCACTGACAGTGTTAAATTTTCTACCGCATCGTCTGCAACTGCCCACTTCAGGCATTATTATTGATTAATCAAAACTTGTTCTACCACAAGACTGCTCTGCTTGCTTAATCCAAATTGGTTGCATGTAGCAGTGTTCTCAACCTCCTCCATTTAGACTATTCAGAACGAAATGGATTGCTAATGTGTGCGTGTAGAGAGGCATTAGCGTATGCTCTGAGACAGTGGCTTCGACAATGCCACCACCGATAATGATAATTAACCTTGTCACACGGTTTCGTTCATGCCCAGGAATGCATTGGATGCTTAGGTAGGTACAGCTGCAAGCCTAGGCTAGGCAAAAGTTCTCCAAATTCCCATCATGAGGCACAAGCATAGTGGATATACGATTGGTGTCTTATATATTAAGGCCATTATCACCAATGAGCGACAGCAACTACTCTCACAAGAAACGATATCTTACTATGCCATAATTAAACCTGTGCACTACAGTGCAGTTCATCCAACGAACTGCAAGGCAACTGTTTTATATACTTACAGAGCTTTTAAAACCTCACACGATGTCCAAGTATAGGAAGCCGTGTATTAGCGATTATTTTGTCTTTCAAGGTTTTCATGGCTCCATTTCATCTTGTTGTCTTCCACGGTCCGGTCTTTATGCTTCGTGTTCTTTATAGCATTTTCGTGAAGCCGCCAGACCCAAAGGGAAACGGAAATAATGGCACACACGCCATGCTTTGTCTCATTTGTCACGTGAAATCTTTAATGATCAGTGCATCATAACGATGTGATTCTTTTGGGATTAAGCCGGAAATACTCCTGCATTATCGCAGTGCTGCTCAGAAACCAAAATCTACGACGATGAACTAATGGTTCCTACTATCCAATATAAATATCCTGCATGAGATGCGAATCCCCCAAATTTGCGGAAATACGTCAGTTTGTTACTCGTTATTTCTCTTATGAAAATACTTTTGACTTTTCAACTCCCAGCACGAGCCTCAAAAATGAATACTTTTTTGTTTTGCAAGAAGAGGGTCTGAGGGAGGGAGGGAGGGTCTGAGGACGGAGAGAGAGAGAGAGAGAGAGAGAGAGAGAGAGAGAGAGAGAGAGAGAAAGAGAGAGAGAGCGACTGATTGTGCTATCTGATGGTAATTGCCTGGCTACTGTGAGTGAGCAGGCGCCTAAAAACCAGGAGGTAAGTCGACTGAAGCAATATATGTCCGCCTGAAAACCACTTATATTTTATTTATAGTTTTAATTTGTAGTACTTTATTATGGTAAATGTATATTTAGATGAACTGTATTACGAATCTAGGCCTTTCCGGGACTTTCATGCAGTGCAAAATGAAACTAGAGCATAGCTCGAGTATGTATCTGTATATATGTATAATACAAATATGCATATAATACACTATATGCATATTTCCTTATACGTAGAGACTCTACAACATATGGTAGAGATTCAATTATTTGGTATTATATATCTTATAATACCAAATAACTGGGTCTCTACCATAATTGTTTCCTCCAGTCTACGTGACCATTTCTTAAGTAACATGTAGCTGACTGTTTATCTAACCTCGGCTTCTAAAGTGCAGGCACGCTAGGTGTATTTGCAGAAGCTAAGGTATACAAGATCCACAAAATGCAGCCATGTGGGAAATTAAATGTCACTGTAATATATCTTACTGCATATTTGTTGTTCCCTGCTGTAATGTACACATGCTGTGGTCAACATGTTATTAACTAAGTTCAAATAGATTAAATTTATTAACAATCGCTATATATGTCTAATAATTATGTTGTGGGTTTACACAAAAAAACATAAGTGTTATTATGAAATAAACTGAAATTATAGCACCGATGTTATAATGTAGGCAGGCAAATTTATATATCGGCTGCGAACAGTAAATGGATTTTTTTCTAGGCATTCATGATAGACTTCTGTGCAATAATGCTTAAAGTTAAAATACAAAAACCATAACAATTCTTAATTATCACTGTAATGGTCACTTTTTTATGAAAAAGGCGGAGTACTTTTTCTTTTTTTGAACTTTGTGTCTTTTATCTTACAGAAGCTTTCACCCTACCCGACCTCAGCAGCAGCAGAGTCTATACAGCTAATAAGGATCCGCTAGGGTGAAAGCTTCTAAGAGAAATAAAAGTTATTATTTTAAGACTATGCAGTCAACGTTTTTTTATGCTAAAATGGTAAGTCTCATGAGAGCTCTTTCATATTTTAGGCCGTTATATATATTGACGCACAGCCGTATTACGCGCCAAACCTAATGATTAGACAACAAAATCCATATCTATTGTTTACCCAGCTTGATTTATCACTTGACCAACTTCATCTGCAAATACACGCTGGCTTCATTGCCTTGTTAATAAACCGTGTTGGCTTCGTTTTGTTGGCACATCATCCCACAGTTGTTAATCTTTGATTGTTTATACAAACGGCAAAAATAGGGCGTTTCAACGTAAACGTAGACGAATTAGGCAGAAACTGCTTCTTTTTATAAAAAAATCCCACAATTAAATTTACATTGTTTGTTTCATCTCTCCTTTTGAAACTTTTTAATTGTTTATGTTTCTTGATACAGATCTGACGATAAGAACTAGTGAATTCTTGAAACGTTGTCATGCAGTAATAAAAACTTTATGTATTAGTAGGATTTTGTGTAAAAATGCTTCCAGCTTATGAAGAATTTCGTAGTAATTCTTCTTTTTATAGTTTATAAATTCGGTGTCCAATAAAATAACTACCATTAATAATATTGCTTTGTATAAAAATGAAAAAGGTGTAAGGCATTGAATTATACTCCTATATTAAAAATTTAAATATTTAAAAACCCAAAAAGCTGGCATTATCCTAGCGACTCACAATCCCAATGTCCATCCGTAGCAAAGAAAATAATCATTATTAATTAAGCTTTTTAGACATGTATTTTTACTGAGCTAATGATGTGTACACAACTAATTTTTGCTAACTTTCACAAAAATGTAACTGTGAACTACAGCTAATAGAACTCGTTCGGTTTCTTTGCAGACGCTGAACCAGTTATAAAATGGCTGATTCTAGTAAGTTAGCGCGGGAGTTAGACTTTTTTAAGTTTTAACACTTCTCGAAATGGGAAGCTTTAAAATAAAGTTGAAAATTTCCACTTAGATAAGGTTTAGAATTTAACATAATGTAATATAATCTTTATTTCATCTTATCGCGCACACATACAATTATAATGCAAATGATATTTTGAAAAACATATTGTAAGAAAATGCAGCGAAAAACCAATTACTCATATCTAGTCAGTTGCCTGTTGATTAGTGACGATCATTTTGTTTGATGTTGTTCTATTACAGTTAATAATACGTTAATAATAAAAATTAATTCTTATAATATGACATTAAATTAATAAAATAAGGAACCATAGTTCATTAGTGACAGATGAAATAATAATATATGATAATCAATTTGAATGTTAATTTGTTTGACTGAATTTTATAACGCTGTTTTGCAGGAAGCGTTTCCGCCGCCGCCTCCATATGAACAAGTTAGAGAGAGTGCCTTCACGTCAGATATTACGCCTATCATCCTCGCAGCTCACCGGGACAATTACGAAATCATTAAAATTTTACTGGACAGAGGTGCGAGCATACCCATGCCTCATGACGTGCGCTGTGGGTGTGACGAATGTGTCCAGAACAACATGTCGGACAGTCTTCGACACTCGCGCTCTCGATTAAACGCTTATCGTGCCTTATCTAGCCCGAGCTTGATCGCCCTGTCGAGCAAGGACCCCATCCTAACCGCATTCGAACTCAGTTGGGAACTCAAGTATTTGAGCGGTATTGAGAACGAATTCAAGATGGAGTATGAACATTTAGCGAAACAGTGTCAAGAGTTCGCGGCCGTCCTGCTCGATCAGACTCGAACTTCGCAGGAATTAGAGGTCATACTGAACCATGATACCGGCTCGAATATGTTCGATCAGGGCACGTCGGTGCAACAACCGCCACCTAACGACCGAATGTGTCTCAGCCGACTTCGGTTAGCCATAAAATACAAACAGAAAAAGGTGAGCCTTTGAGGTATTCTGTTAGTTTCTTGAGATTTCAATTTCCGTGTATTTCAACTTGCAAATTGCAATTTCTGAGGCCAGCTACTAAAGGGTGTAACGTAATCATTTCTTGTGGGTGCTGAAACAAAAAACAATTTATTGCATAAAAATATTGCCCGTAATGAAAGTACAATCTACATCATCCATATTTCGTGTGAGAGCCTCGCATGTCTCGCACAGCCTACAATATTGAGGGGCATGAATGGAGACTCAAAGAGAACAGCTAGGGTTAAACTCGTGATAGTTCAACATATCCTGTAGATGTCTCCCAAGCTTGCCTTTTACGTCGATCAATGATATGTCTTTGGATCGTCTTAGCCTCCATCCTATCTTCATGATATCTCCAAGGTGTTCCGGTCCGGGGGTGAAGTCCGTCAAATTTTCAAGTCATAAATTTCAATTTGCCCCAATCTCACCATCTCAACATTGCAGGATATGCTAGATACACAAGGTTTCGACACTAGATGTTGAGGGCACGATAGATTCTCAATTACCTGAATAGTACCTCTGATGAAATAAATTGTTCTATACTATTACTTGTTTTTTTCACCCCTCCCCCGCCATACTTTACAGGACACAGTTTCAATGATCATTTTGCACTAATTTCATACTTTTACAACTTTACGTTTTTTAATTGATATTTTCACTAATTGTTATTGTGAACATTAAACTAAAATGAATAGAAGGTTTCAGGCGCCTAGATAAAGCTCGTAACAGCTTAAATAAAAAGTTTTTTGTGAAAATGGATTTCTAAATGCATAGCAAGTTTGCTTCAATACAGGCTAATTTGCTTTAATTCCATGCATGGACTTCAATAGAAACAGCAACATCGCTAATTTTAGCCACTGTCAAGCAACTGCCATATGGAAGTGACATTTCTGTACATCTCGTTTCGTCACAAACCGTTTTTAGATGTGAGAAATACAAAATCGTATTGGTAATAATAAAACCAACTTATCGAGTGACATGAAGCCCATCTGAGAGTTCTATTAAACATATAGATGGAAAGGTTACATCGTCGACGATCCCTCACTCTCTACATGCACACATAGGAATTGTATTTGTGTGCGCGAGAGACGGAAGTCAAAATTCTTTCTCCTGCTAAGAAGACTGACGTCATCATCTGGCTCTTGACATTTCAAGGTCGAAACTCTAAAAGTCACCTTTTACATATAACACAGTCTGTTGCCATATACGGTAAAAGTACGGTTAATTATCTCGATTTTTCATAAGGTTGTGTACTAGAATGCTCATTCAACTGTCTTACGTTGATGACAAATCACACAGCGGGATTGCTTTATTAACTGCCTGATGAAAAATAATCGTTTCGTGTCTGAGTAGCAGCACTTTTCTGTTTTTGGCGTGTAAAACAAACAAGATCCTGACATATGTCAACAATTAAAAAATTTAACAAAAATATTACGCGTAAAATATATCAAGTTACATCTCATAGTTGTGTCGCTTAAAAATACAAATACTATAATAAAATAATTGTAATAATATAATTAATTATATTAAATTATATTATTTTTTTATATTAAATTATATTATAATTATATAATTTCATATTATAATAATTATAATATGAAAATATTGTAAATAGATTATTAAAAAACTAATACTTTTTTAACATTAATGAAATTTTTAAACTGTTGAGTGCACCTAAATTAATGCACTAGGGAAACTTATCTGTTCTGTAGAAGACATGTTTCTTACTTGTCATAGTTTTGATGTAATTTTTTGCTTTTTGCAATAAACTCATCTAAATTATAACTCAAATAACATTTCCAGGTCAAGGGTTTCTATTAGGGCAAATTACTAGACGCATGTTTCCTACGTTTCCAACGTCAATGAATTAAATGTCTCATATTAAATATTTATGCTACAACTGGTAAATTTTAAAAATATATAAGCTCTACCTAATTATTTACCTATTAAAAAATAAAATGTCACGAGATCCGGTTTAGATGCATACGAAGGGCATACAGTCTTAGTCTTACTTGTCAGTTATATATACCTTTCTAATCCGGAATAAATTGAAGCGTGCCCAAGAAACCTGAGCCACTTATTAGTCCGATTTCAAATCGTCCGATTTGCCGAGCAAACACGAATTTGTGTTACTGGGCTTCAGTCTGTGGCTTCCTAACCTGACTTGTAATATAAGCACAGAACAGCTCACTGCCACTGTCTTCCTGATTTAACCTGTAATGTAAGCACTTAACCGGTTACTGGATTACTGCATTTTGCATGATGCGTTCCTGTAATGACAATGTGTCACATAGGACTTTCTGTCATTTCAACGTACCATTCCTTGTGAGTGGTAAATACGAAAGTAATTGCAGCTTGCATCTCAGTCTAATGTCTAACTGCAAACAATTACTTCCAGCAAATTGATGTAACATGATTTAAACAATTTTTTGTCGAGATCGATTTTTTTTATTACTCGTGAAGTATTAATATGGGAAGAATGAAAACTATAATTTATTAGTCTGAATTCTGACCTCACCGTTTGCACAGTTTCAAATTGTGTAACGTTTGTGAACGTTTATTGGGTAGTAAAAAATAACCGAAGTTTACAGTCATTGGTTAAGCAGGCAAAAATAGATCTTATATAATTTATCACTCTGAAATCCTGAATACACCCTGAATACAAAAATTAATGATATAGTTAGTAATAATTAAGGAGTTAGGAACCTTTCTGAGCTACCAAAGCCCTTCTTTTATGATGGCATGGTGACCTAAGCGTCCAAGTTGAGATCCTTATTAGCAAAAGTCAATACGTAATGATACTGTTGAAATTACGTTTTCGGAACCGAATTTTGACTTTTACGATAAACCTGTCACATTTAGGCCTACCGCTTTCTATAACTCTGTCGTTTCATTAATACTTTAACATTTTGGTTACAGTATAATACTAACACATTTTTTGCTTATGCCGTCTTCCAGTTTGTTTCCCATCCAAACTGCCAACAACTGCTAGCTTCCATTTGGTATGAAGGTTTACCTGGCTTCCGACGACGAAATATCGTTTATAAGGCAAGTATTATCAAGTGCAAATATTATTCTAATAAAATCCGTCGTTAACCAAAAGCGAGATCATGTTTCGTAAAGCGAGGGCACTGAATGCTTTTAATGTGTGCACGCACGCACGCACGCACGCACACACACACACACACACACACACACACACAGACGTGTGTGCGTGTGTACGTATACATATATGCCTATACATACTATTAATATTATATTTAGAAACATATACATATATAGTTCTGTTTATACAGAAAAACGATTACTGTGCGACTTTGCCCAGTATAATGATTTTGCCTAGCCATTCATTAGTTTGATGGCAGCCATTTGAAAATCAAGATTGGTGTTAGTTATAAACAGAGTAATGAAATAATCACACAGTAAATTATAATCAATTAGTAATTAATAACCAGTCGCCTTGTAATATAGCTCGGCAACGTAACCCCGGGCTACACGATTGTCATCACTTCTAAAGAAAATGAAAAGTTAAAGGAAAACAGGATGATTTTTCATATACCCCACCCCATTTTGAAGTACGGTAAAAAGTTTATACTTTAAGACTTATAATAATGTCAAAGAATGTCCGGTAATTACATACTTAAATAACGGCAAGGGAGTCCAACTAGTGATGATGTCACAACTGAATATAGTTTTCAACTGCACAAACATTCAACGAGCATATTGCAAGGGTTTGAAAAAGCGAAAATTGAAGTACAGTGCTACTATACAACATTCAGTGCGATGTACAAAACTCATATGATTTTTTAATATTACCACTGTGCTCACGCATGAGCTCTCGAACGTGTGCACTACGTCACAAGTGAACAACGCTGAATTGAGAGGTAGGCCACCTGCTTTTTATGCAATTTGTTTGCGAGATGTAAGTGCTAGTGCCCTTCGAATTGCGAATGGCGAAATGAAAGTAACACAGAACAGAACTAGCCGCGCAAACGCGAAACTACCATTTCTTGGTAATCATTCTTTCACAAAAGTCATTCTTGAAAAAATAGCATGTTCCCTTTCACTATTTTACAAGGTCGATTGAGCCTAGTTTAAGATGGGGTCTTTTAAGATTCTTACGATTCTTCGTACGAGTCTGTTAGTTAGCTAAAAACAATATCTGAAACGAGATTGCAGTTCCTCAATAAGCTGTGTGGCTCCTGATTAAAGCTTTCACAATAATTTTTCATCGTTTTTGTTTTCAGTTATCCATGATTGGTGTCGTAGGGCTCATGTTTCCAATTTTTTCCATTATCTACATGATAGCGCCAAAAAGCAGCGTTGGTCGTATGCTGAGGAAGCCATTTATAAAGTTTATTTGTCACAGCGCCTCATATTTTACATTTTTATGTGAGTATTTTCTTTTTTCTTCCTTTTTCGTAACGACAAATCTAAATTTAGGTGCCAGCCAAGTTTGAATAGCGTTGCAATATCATGTACTTCATCATTTAAATAGTACACAATGCCATTCTAATTCCATCTGTGCCACATGAGATTTTCGTTCTTCAATTCTCTTCTTACATGCTAAAATCAATGTGTTTAAAAGCATGTAAGAGTTTGATTCATTTATTTTTGCACAGATGGAAAGGTAGATGCGCCTTAAATGCTTCTCAGAAAGTGATTTATTAGAAAACTCCTAAACACGTGCATTTTGGCAAAAATAGGGTACCTAGCGTTGATGACCTTTAAATTTTTATCAACACTTTTATCAATAGTTATCGCCGATCCATTATTGATTGTTATTGAATAAGATTGCAACAAAGTGCTAGAAAATATTAAATAATCAACAAGACAGATTGCTGTACGTCAACAAAGGACATATACTAGAGACAAAATCCCCTTACAATGGAGCACAATAAAGGGATTTGTTTGTTTGTCATTTTGTCTGCCTATTAACTGTATATCGGCGGGTCATTGGGTCTCTGTCTGTCGGTAGGTCAGTCGGTTTCTGTCTGTTTGTCTGTCTGATTAAAAGACTATATGTTTCATACTTTTACTTTAGTGTTTTGTCTTTAACGTGAGCTTTTTTGCAGTTTTTTTAATATTGGCATCACAGAGGATAGAGTCAATTATCAGCATAGGAGAAGAAAACATTCCAGACCAGGAACCAGACAATAGCTCCTCTACGCCTACTTACAAGAATGAACGTCGCGGTGCCCCTGCCACAAGCATAGAATGGATGATAATGGCGTGGGTCTTTGGTAAGAATCGGCGTATTTGCTTATTTGTCTATTTGTCTGTCTGTCCGTTTCTGTTTGTGTTTTCCCGCTGGTGGATAGCTTGTTAATTTGTTGCTAGAGTCTGTCTTATTTCTTAGGCTGTTTTTTTATTTGTTTCTTGGATTTATTATGACAAATTTAAATGCTGGTATTAGAACATCTTATTCGGAACTCATTCTGTGAAACGTTTTCTTGGCACTTCGAAGTGGAAGGGATTTTTTCACACTAAAGTCGAACAGACACCTTACTTATTACCCCATCCATCAATCGGTGCACAACAATAAGGATACTAATCTGTACGCTCATGCTTTACTTTCTCTCAGGTTTAATATGGATGGAAATTAAGCAATTATGGGATGATGGATTGTGGGAATACGTTCACGACATGTGGAATATTCTAGATTTCATTACCAATGCGCTTTATTTGGCAACTATAGCACTACGTACTTGTGCCTACTTCATGGTATGTATTAAAGTCACTTAAGATTTTGAAATAAATTTATGCCGCATTGCTTATCGACAGTGCAAAAGTGATTTTCTCAAGCCACGTTGCATATATTTTTTATAATTGCGCAAGAACAAACGAACAAGCGAAGATTAAACGTTTGTAAGCAAAACTATCCCACTTTAAAGTTATATTGTAAATGATTTATTGGGCATTAAAACTATCAATTATTTATTGGTATTAAAATTTTTGTTATTGTTAAATTTCAGTACACTATTGTATACAATTTTTACCTTGAATCCACAAATTTTGCAGGACCGTTGCATCCACCCGAAGACATTGCGTTTGTTCGTTGAAAGTCTATTATGTACAACACATTTGTAAAAATGTGCGAAATGCTTTATTTGCTTCAAAACACGAGAAACTGCACTATGAAGCCTTTCAATTACAAAAGTAAATTCGCAAAAAATATTCATTTAATTAACTGTAACATTCATTCTTGCTTCCAGAGCTCACAAGCGATAGGGATTAGACTGTAGACTGTATTTTGCAATAATGGTGAATACATACCCAGCATTTAATGACGTTGTAAACTCAACAGTTAATTAGTTGCTTAGAGGCTGCACATTAAAATTTCAGCCTTTGATTTACGGCTGCTTTGTCCGCTTTTCTAAGCAACGAAGTCCCCAAATACCGTCTTTCTAACATCCCATTTAGACATGCACATCAGGCAGGCAGGCAATGCCCTATAACAAGAAATTTTTTATAATTTGAATATTAAGGTCTGAAAAAAGCAATACAAAACTGGAAGACCGTTATAGTAAAAGGAATTGAAAACACCATACATGGTATAAAGCAACATGACTCAAGCAACTGTAAGCCATTGAATCTATAATTATAAAAAAGATAAAATCTTTAGGAAATATAAAAAATAAAAAAGGAGATACACTGTGTTATGATGGGCAGTGAAATCTTCGGGTTTCAGTAATTGGGCCTACTGCTTATTAGCCGTCCACCAGAGACTATACTCTCTAAGCTTGTTATCTATGCTGATTATCCTAAGCCTACACTATCTAACTCACTACGAGTAAATAACTCGCATGGAAGCCTTGAAAATGATCTTGAGTTGGCTTTGAACTTTAGCCAAGATTAGCTTGTCACCTTTAATGCAAAGAGGATGAAGCTTATGTCAGTAGTGTGAAACTTCTTAGAAATACATTTTCCGTCGAGCCTTCTACCGTATTTTTTGCCAGAAGTTTTTTCCTTGCTAATTACAACCTCAAGAAAGCGCTACAATTATTAGACAATTAATTATTTAAATTGAGTTTTATCAACTTACGCTTAGAGGCGGAATTAATTGAGTCTGATAGGCAGCGATCGAAACGTGCCATGATCACATAGGTGCAGTATGGTAGGTGCATTTTGGGAGTCCGTAAAGTGATTTAACAAACTGTTTGATTTTTGCGCACAAGCAGACGTCTTCAAATCTGTAGTGCCTTAGCGAACTTACCCTTGCCGCACATATACTTGTGCTTGCGTAAATCATTAATGTATGATTGATGCGTAGGTCAAATCTGGTGAAATAGGCTTAACACTTTCTGTAACAGAAACTTTTTTCTCTCTTAGGTCGAACAAGAAAAGCTTGAGGGTAAATGGGAAATGGCCATGGCTCCCCGCAAAGACTGGGACGCTTACGATCCTACTCTCATCTCAGAGGGTTTGTTTGCAGCAGCAAATATATTTAGTTCTTTGAAGCTTGTACATATTTTCACCGTAAATCCTTATCTCGGACCGCTTCAAATATCGCTAGGTAATCAAATTTTACTCTATGTACTGGTCATGAAACAATGTATTTATTCAAAAGCTATTTCTTTGCGCAATCATAATTTAGTCAGCAAAACCGCGAAAAGAAATTTATTATTTTTACATAGAATTCCTGCAAATAATTGTAAGGTATTATGTGAGTACTAAATTTTATGTACAGATGTCAAATTCATCTTTGTATGTATTTTCTTCTTTAGGTATAAGTTATTTACATAAATTTGATACAAATTTCTTTCCACAATTTTGCTGACTATACTGTAACATTGTGTATTTTGGCGTCTATAAATAGTTGTCGTCGAACTGACGCAGCTGAGAAGGGCCGATGGGCTGAGCCACAATAGGGCAAGTAGGTGTGGGGCGAGACATTAGGGTGGAATAGGATGAAATTGGAATGGATTGAAAACTTTGGATGGTGTGAATTAGGGTGGCATGGATTTTTAACTGCATAAGTTTTCATATATAAGAAAAACTGCATCAGAAATTTGAACAACTACTTAGATAGTTGTAATAAACAGGACGTGGCTGTACATTGTGTACAATTCATACATTGTGCACAAGTTTCTTAATGAGAATAGCTGATTTTTGTAACTCGGATTAAGGTTTTCTAAAATGGTATTTAGCCCTAAAATATTACGTGTTTTATATAATATTATTACCTATAATAATTTTTTTATTTCATATGTTTTTGAAGTTTTTTCTTATTACCTACTTGCAACAGTGATAGAACAGTAGAAAAACTGCAGACAGTTTGCAGGCATATTCACTTATTATTAATGATAATATGCGAATTTAGTAATTATATATCAGTCTTGTTTGTTATTTTGTTCTAGGTCGAATGGTTTTTGATATCATGAAATTTGCTTTCATTCTTGCTCTTGTGGTGTTTGCTTTTGCTTGTGGTCTGACGCAACTGTATTGGTATTACGCCACCATGCGAGCAGACGAGTGCCTCAGGGGTGGTCCTGAAGATTCTTCCTGTGATAAAAAATATAAGAGTTTTTTAAAGTAAGTGTACAATGGTAAATATGGCGCGACGACTTTAGTTACTCTGTGTATGTATATTATATAGCTCTTCCTGATAAAAGATGAGTAGATCGTCTTTCTAGTACTTTCTTTCAATCAACGTTTGACTCTGGTAAGGAATCTTGTGATTTCAGCAAACGATTTTGCATTTGCTATTTCCTAAGTACCTATCTAAGATTCCGAAGAAAAATCATTTCTGAGTGCTACTGCTACTGCTGCTCGTATCTAAAGATTATTAGAATCGTTTTCACTTTTTGCTCTTATTATGTTTGCTGCAACAAGGTGTTCCTTCTGTTAGACTGACCTATGTATCATTAACTTTTAATGTGGTTTACAGACAGTGTAGTATTAGACTTATTTAGAACATGGACTTATGCCCCAAACTGTACGTTGCTGATGATAGTACATTTTCCCGCTAATGAGTAATTCAGTGTAACAGAAACTATTCATTGAAATCCTTGTAAACATTTTCAGTAATTTTCAATTCATTGAGATCTTTTTAATACATTGTGAACATATTTTCTAAAATGTAAACCTTAAAACTGTACAGTAAATCACACTAATTTTCTTTGTATATGTGAGGAGCGGTGCACAAGTAATCCAAAAAGGAACTGACTATGCAATACAATAGCTATATTCATTTTCTCTATGAGCGCCCCAGCCCCATAGAATAAAATTTCAGTAGCGTAACCATAATAACGAAGAACTTTTAAAGCTTTAGAAATATATCTTTTACAGAAACTTTTAGAGAAATCTTTTTAATGAATTTTCCTCTATAAAACAGTATTACACAGCATTTATGCGCAGTATTCCACAGTATTCATGAGGAATTTTATTTACGCTTTGTATTGTCGCTGTTTTAAGATATCCCATTTTGCATCTTTATACTTTTACCTATGTAAATATACAATGATTTTAGGTGTTAACTGTAGGTCTTATTTTCCTTAATATTTTTGGTATTGACTAATTATTTTACTATTGTCAGTGTCTTGCTGAGAAGCAGTGTAGCGCTGTAAAAATTTATTATTATTATTGTTGTTGCTGTTGTTGTTGTTGTTGTTGTTGTTGTTGTTGTTATATCGTCAATACAGAATTTCTGTAATGATTTCGTAAATTCTAAAAAATTGTGTATTTTTATTTACTAGTTAAGTAATATGCATTGATAAAGCACAAATCTATTATGCTGATTATACTAAATCTATTATACTGATTTTACTAAATTTTATCTGTTTCCAGCTTGTTCGAGACATTGCAGACCTTATACTGGGGTCTGTATAATTTGATCGACTTAGATCGGTTTGACTTGAAGGAAAATCACACCTACACAGAGTTTGTTGGACTCCTTATGTTCGGCTGTTACTCGGCCATTTCTATTGTAGTCCTTTTGAATATGCTCATAGCTATGATGTCCAACTCATTTCAGTACATTGCTGTAAGTACAGCAAATTCACTGTGCAAAGTGTGCAATGTGCACTGGTTGACCTCACTGTACTTATGTTGTTGTTATCTGCACACTTAAACTACCGGGCTTTGAAATGTCAAAGTTTTTTCATGTCGGTACAGTTTATGACTGAAATTGAAAGAAAATTATATCCTTTTCTGAGCTATTTTTTATTTCAAAATGTTTTCAAAGCTCAAATTTATATTTTACAATGAAAAGATCCTCTCATTTTGGAGGTGCGCATTTCAATGCCTAGTAGTTATTCTTTAGCAGCACACGTAGTGATTGTACTTTACTCCTTGTGTAGAGCTTCACAGTAGGCGTTTCCCGCGTTTATAAGGGCTTGTTTTCAATTTATTTGGTTTTATTTCAGTTTGTTTGAGACTCTGCAGACTCTGTACTGGGGCCTTTTCAGTCTGGTAGATCGTTCGCACTTTGATCTACTAGAAAATCACGAATACACGGAATTCGTAGGCCTGTTGATGTTTGGTATTTACTGTGCTATGTCGATAGTGGTGCTTCTGAACATGCTGATTGCAATGATGTCGAATTCATATCAGTTCATAGCAGTAAGTTGCTATGCCAACCGTCGCATGTCTATCCATCTTTACCTTCAGCTTGTTTCTTGCACCAGTTGACTTAAAGCTATGGGGAATTTAAGTATGCGATTCGTCAATCTTACCTCACACAAGCGTATAACCAACATAAGAGACATGAAAAAAACAGCTTAAAATTGCGTCATTACTGATGCATAAATAAAAATTTCATTACTTACAATATTAACATGACACTTTTCTTTGTAAAGCTGTACGTAAATCAAAACAGAAATAGAACTTTACCGTGTACATGATCAGTAGGTCCTAAATTATAACTAAATACTGTTGACTTGCTTTGCGAATAACTTGTATTATTGAAAGAAATAACTTTTATTAAAAACTTTAAATTGCAAAATACTAAAAAATGTCAAACGTTTCGACTGCAGAGCCTAACAGTCATCTTCAGTGTGTAACAACTAGCTGCTTTTGTATACTGTATCACACTGAAGGTGACTGTTAGTCTCTGCAGTCGTTATATGCTTTTAATGTTTTATATTTTAAAGTTTTTAATAATAAAAATTGCTTCTTTCAATAATACTGACTTGTGCTTATTAAGATAGTTCTAAATTTGATAACGTTTTCTTTTCTTATGCAAACACGACATTTCAGCTGTACAGCGGCCTTTTTCAAATGAAAAATGTCGTTTTTGTGTAACAAATTAGCTTTCGTGGTATTCATGATTGATACTTTGGTATATTAGTGCAAGGGCATATGTAATTCCATGGGAAATTCATGTTAATTTTTGATGCTACATATTATGTAAAGCTTGCGATGAGTATATTTTAAAAAATAAGATGTAATTTTTTAAGCAATTTTAACTCAAATATCAAAATGGCTGCCGACTGTTGGAGCTTCTATATTCTTAATTCTATATTAAGTGAAACTAATTGTTCAGATGTTTAGTTACAATGCCTGTTAGTGTCCATAAATGAATAAATCTCACAGCGAAACATCTCCTTGGCTAAGCCGCGTGCCCCTACAACCCACACAACACCATGGCAACAATCCAAACTGCTCCACAACAATAACCAACACCACATGACACAACGACGTTGGTGAGGTTGAACAACACCGACGACAACAACAACAACAATGACAACAACGACAACAACAACGAGGACAACAACGACGACAACGACGACAACAACGACGATGACCACGACGACGACCATGACGACGACCACGACGACGACGCAGTAGCGAAACCATGCAAAAACATTTTGCCCAATATTAAAAGTGTATATACAAACGCTATTAGACCGATCCACTAATGATCAATAATGCACGACATTCAACATAGTCTTTCTTTACTACTTTTCAGATGGTAACAAGCTAACATATACAACTTATTATAGCTCTTTCTATAACACAAATGAAGGTGATGACACAGTGGTTGATGACAATACCTTTCCCATTTGCCAGCAGTGGATATCTCTTTAAACGAAACATCCACACCTTACAGATCTGCCCATTCTTTTTCTGATAGTGTGTATAATTATTTTCTTCCAAGACGCGCAAACAGCACTTCGAGTTTTCTTGAGTCTGTTTGTGCAGAAACCGCTGATCGCCACAAACCACGGGTCTATCACGAAATTTAATTATGCCTATTACACTCACCACTGAATGGATTCCCAACCATTATTGGCGCGACACCGGCCCACCCCTTTCTCTCAAACTAAGGACTATAAGTTTTGTGAAAATGGCGATTTTTGAAGGTTTTCGTCGCCTGTTCCTCCCGGTAGCCACGATTCAAAAGGTAAGCAATCGATAGGAGTACACAAATCAAGACCTTTCATTTGATATGTAGAAGTATAGATCTATAGATCACCAACAAAGGCGCAGCCCTTGAAGCTGCAGTTGCGGCAGTTACATAATAGAATAGCAATGGATAGTGGGGAGGGATACAGATAGAGCATAACCAAGATGGTATTACACTAACGCTAACAGGTATTACAACTAGATATCTAAACTAAAGTCTATTTTCACTTAATTAGAAGCAAGAATATATCAACTTGAACAGTTGGCAGCCATCTTGGATGCTATCTTGAATTTTGAGCTTACATTTGTTAAAAAATGAAACCACATTTTTGCAATGTACACGTCATAATCTTTAAAGTGATATATACAGTAGCATCAAAAATTAACACGAATTTACCATAGGACCAAATAATCGTACATATGCTACTACACAGTATTGTTTGTTTTTCATTTATTTATTTCCTTATTTATTAATGTTTATCCAAAATATTCCTTAAGCATGTATGCTTGTTATTTTCATGTTTAGTAATACTAGAGCATGTTTTACTCAAGTTGCTTATTCATTAAAGTGTAAGTCTGTGGGTAAAAACTTGATATTAAAGAAAAGTGGTACATTTTTCACCAAGTTCCGAAAGGCAGGTGGCAATAATGAGTTTCTCTGAAGAAAAACTGTCAGCGAACATGATTAACATCATTTTTGTTGCCAAGTTTACCACCCGTAATCACTGATACATGCGTCTAGACAAAAAACCCACTCCTGGTTAAATTACAAAAGTCAGCGGACTTGTAGTGAGGATGTAAAATGATCCCTGTCTCTGTTAAACGAACTGTTAAACTGTTCGATTCAATTCCATAATAAATTGTGTTTAAACAAAGTATGTAGATGCATTATTGATGTTACTTTGATTATAAGAATCATCACGTTAGATAAAAAGATTCTCTGTAACCTATGCATGCATTTGGTGTTGGGTCTGATTAGATTTAGATTTCTCACCAGTTTTTAGTTTTTAGCTAATCAGTTTATCAATTACTTGTGTAAACCACAGGCACCACTTCTTTCATGGTGAATAAACAAATTATATAATACCCAGCCAACGGCCACTCTTGCAATTAGAAAAATATACAAATTCTCCATAAATTATTGCTTCTGCTTATTCTGCTTAAATATTTTCACAAATCTAATTGACTGAATGTTGATTAAAACTGTCACTTTTTGCGTTTCCTGGATCAATTGCTTATTTGTTTGTTTCATTCTTGCAGAATCAAGCTGATTATGAGTGGAAGTTTGCACGTTCCAAGCTTTGGATGTCTTATTTCGAGGAAGGAGGAACGGTGCCGCCGCCTTTCAATATCATCCCCAGTCCCAAGTCCGTGTATTACCTGCTGAAATGGTTTTACCAGAAAATTTGTAGCTGTTCCACTAAACAGAAGCGAACTCGCTGGAAAAGTCTCAGAGTAATTTTTTACATTTAATCGCTCCCCCCCAACCGTCTAGCGCTTACAAAACTTCAGTGACACTTGAATTAACAGAAATAGGGTTTCGCTTGTTTTACCTAACTATTTCACCCCAGAAGGTTTTTTTTTGAATAAGCAGATATTGTTTGCATACTTGCGATCTTACAGTTTCTAGAACATAAGAAACTTGATTAGACTACTGTGCTATCACTATTCCAACAAACGTTCGTATTGTTATAGTGAAATCGATTTAGTTTGTTTGTTTCATTTGTTTCATAAAACAGTAAACCTAAAATATGCAGACAATTGTTATTTTTCTCTCCTCTGGTCCTCTGGATTACTGGCCCAAAAATATTTTTTCTACAGACTATTCCAATAGCTACAATCTACAGCAAATACTATGAGGCTATCACTATTATAATATAGAAAATCAAATCAAAATGGTCGTATCAAGTTACATGATGGGAAAACTGGAATAATGACGTAAAACTATTTATGCCTTTATAATGTCATAATGCAGAAGTGCAGGTCCATTTCGTCGTGCTTCGTAATATTTCTATTACACCGCTTCTTTTAGAACATCCTGTAAGATTGTTAGAACACCCTTTTATTTTTGTCATGCATTATTGGGCATTTCTGTGACCAGTAATCATTACAAGAAGCTTTCCTTTTTTGGTTATATCTTAGACTTTAAATAAGCATTTCTTTCACAGAAATTTGTGCGAAAAGTCAGTGAAAGAGACGCTCGCTATCAAGCGGTTATTCGGAGTCTGGTGAAACGTTACATTACTAACATGCAGCGACAGCAACAACACCAGGGAGTCAACGAAGACGACATCAACGAGATAAAGCAGGACATATCTTCATTTCGATATGAACTTTTAGAAATACTCAAGTATAGTGGAATCTCAGGCCCACCCGGGGAACGCAAATCGAGTTAGTATTGATTTGAAAACTCAGGCCCTCATTTCTAATAAAGCAAAACTTACCGAAAAAATCTTATCATTAAGAAAGATGTTTCAGACTGTCGCTGGAATTTATCTTTTATGTGAAAGAATAAGAAAGAAGGAAGGAAAAAAGATAACAAAAAATTACTATACTAATTTAGGGGGGAGTTTTTATATTGTCAACACACAAAGCTATCAGACTAAAAATAATACGACCACGTAGAAAAACAAAGAAGCACAGCAAATAAAAACAGAAGGGAAAAACACGGAAGTACAAAATCACTGTCTACAGTATATAAGAGTGAAACAACGAGTTTTTTTATTTTAACTTACAGACCTATGAGTACTCAAGTTTATTTCAGGAGATAAAAAGTGCTATATAAAAGTTAAAATTTACACTAAAAACTGAGAAATACTACATGTCATGCACTATTAAAAGAGCTATGAAAATTTACAAAAACATAATAAAAATATTTACGGAATTTAAAAATACAAAGCATCAGTTAGAAAACCAGCGGTTTCTACATAAAAAATCATGACATCTTCTAAATATTTTACTATACAATCGCACATCTGTTTGGTGGCATATATGATTTACAATAAAATTTTTATCTGTCAATTACAAGCACTAACATTTAATTTGTTTCAGCAATGAACAAGAAAAACCGGCTACAAGAACGTCGACTGATGAAAGGTTTAAATCTGGAGCGAAACATTGAAACCATCCCGGAACAGGATTTCGATCTTCCAGATTTCCTCAAAACCGATTACAAAAAGGGACGACCCCGGCATTCTCAAAGTGTTAAAAGATTTACTCATCTATCTCGATTTCGAATAGGAAGTAGAAAAGGAAAGGCTTCAGCGGCTCAACAATGGGACGACCTCATTTCAACAGTACGTGCACAAAGACAAAAAGAATGCATTAAGAAAACTCAAAGTGCCTCGCTAGATAGGCAGTCCACATTAGAAACAGACACTAGTTTTTCCAGTGATCCTAACCTTGTACGTGACACAGACAACACGGTTCAAGTTGCAAGTGCATCAGCTCTGGCTACAGCTGTGGGGTTGCACGCAGAACCAGGTTTGAAACTTCGCCGTACAGTTTCTCAACCTCCTCTGAACAATTCCGGTTCCTCTCCATTTAACATACAACCTAGTAGCTCAGATACGACGGACGTTCTTCAGTCTGAAGGGCCAAAGCGCGTCACATTTGAGTGGAAAAATTCTGTTGAACCTCAGACTGTACAATATGTTGAACCGGACCATAAGTACACCAGCGTTCCCAGTACGTCTGTTGGGCTAAAGAAACGCAGTTATGGCGCAACAGTGACCAATGGTGACCAAGAGCCATCTGATTCTCCCTCCTGACAATCAGTGAAATTTAAGACTCATGCTGTCTTTCTTTGACAGTTTTGCTTCTATGACTAGCAAATTATATATTTTGTAGGCACTTTGTGCCATATTGTAAATACTTAATTAATTATACAAATATTATATAAACTAATTTAAATAATAAACCTTTTCAAAGTCTTGCCATTACTTAGAAGTTTCAGTGTCAGTGTCTAGTAAATCTCGACAATATATGCTAGATTTAATGTATCTATTGCTGTCCTGCATATATGATGAGTTTTGAAAACTTCGAATAGTAATGCCTGCATTCAGCTTATTTCTTATTCTGTGCTTTACTACAGTTTGTCTGCATTTCAGTACATGCATTATTCCCACTGCCTTCTGTATCGTTACTAGGCAGTTGTCTATTCCTGCTTTACGATTTCATCATATTTGTCACAAAAGTTGTATCCAACTACGCTTCTCTGTTATGTATGGTGTGAGCTTGGTTTCATTATTTTATGTGGCAAGCAGTAATGTTGCCTCTCAAACTCAAAATAAAAAATCATAAAAAATGATCAAACTGCATTAGTAGATTTGCCTTACGAACATAAAAAGACTTCCAAACAAGAATTACATGCTAGTTTATACCAATAAAATAAATAACTTTTTATTTGGGGAATTTAAAAACATAAAAGTAATTATAACCAATATTTATCTCTGTTTTTCGCTCCACGTAATGTTTACAAACTATAATGTTTATAAGCGGTTTTTAAATGTTTCCTAAACCTCTGACGGTTGGTTAAATAATTATAGTTAACATATTTTGTGTTAGGTCAACTGCAGTATGTACAGAATGTTTGCTGTAGGGCTAAGAAGCACAAGCCTATTATAAAGCGATATATTATTTTAAAGAATTATTCATTACGATGTAATATTTTATCTGTGATACAAAGCAAAATTCGTTATCTGTTTATTTTGTTGTTTTGTAAGATATGAATTGTTTGTTGTTATGGATTTACAGATTAAATCATGAATCTTGCATTAATGACTGAATGTATGATTTGCAATGAACTACAATTTGAGCTAACTGTGAAAAAAATTTGAGGTTACTACACAATTGAAGCTTGAGCTAAGGAAAATGGCAAACATGCTGTTTTGTTGTCATCTGACGTTAATTCGATTTACTGGTTTTTAGCAGTGAGTCTCCTAATGCTGACCTAATATTATTTGACAAATTCCAAATAAAAATCATTATTTTTATTCCTTCTTTCTTCCCATCATTCGCCATTTACTTATACCGTTCATTCATTCATTTGTTCTGAATGTATGCCTGTTTATTGATTGATTATTTAGCGCCTTCGTGCAAAAGCTTACTGGTCTGACTTCAGAAATTTTTTTCTGATATAGGCTTGTAATAACAATATTATTACAATAATGTATAATTTTCCTATGAATGTGCAAACCCAATAATTGTACATGCGTTTAAGATGTGTGTACAAGAACAAGCTTATATAGAGAACAGTTTTATTAACACCAAAAATTATTATTGTTTTTCTGTATCCTGTGCCAATGAAGCATTGCTTTGGAATAAATTACCATTATTTATTTTCAAGTGATCTAAATGCAAATTAAAATAATTAGAACCCATCCTAGATCATTACGTCCATGTGTATGTGCACAAAGTTCATATGTTAACGCTTGCTCGCCTCAACATGACCAATAATAATAATTATTAAAATGGATTTTTTCAGTATAGACTTGTTTACGTTGTTTATTATGAATGTTTGACATAATTATTAATCGCTACATACTTTACGCTGTAGCTCTATTTATCTCTCAATGAAATTTTGCTGAAAGTGAAGTTGAATCAAAAGGACTACACGCCTTTTTTGACCGTGATTTAGTTGTTATACGCTACTGTTGAGTACTGTTTAGGCTGTAGCTTGCTAGTGTGTAGAAAAAAGTAACGTAGTAAAGTCAGTAAAGCAAGGGCTTTTGTGGCACTATCAGTAGGTGAACTCCCAAGGTTAAATTGCTTCACCTACCTTTAGGGTATCTAGATTTTACTTGTAGCTAAAACCAGTATTTCTCAGTATTCGGAGTAGGGAGGGATATTATGTCACTACCGTGATTATGGCAGTAAATGGGATTTTGCAAGTAAATTCATTAACATTTAATGTATTGGACGCCGGGCCGGCTCTTCCACTAGGCAAAGTAAGCAGTGGCCTAGGGCGCCTAGATTATACATTACAATATTTTCTACATTATTTCATGCCAATATGTATGATTCATCCACGATAACATGGAATTGTCTTCCTGCAATAAGCGCTTTCTCCTTTTTCTTTATCAGGTTTCCATAGATTTACGCCTGATTGCACTACTTTTGTTCATAATTTATATTATATGCAACTATGCTTTGAGTAACAGTTTCTTTCAAAGCATTTATCTAATTACGACACAAACTTGTGAGAAATAGAAGTTTTCAGCCTTCAAGAATTAATGCAGGAAGCTAACGTACAGAGCTGGAGGACATTCAATTATTTGAACAGTAGAAAGATGCGCCATGAAGTGTTTGTAACCGACGAGAGTGGTTGTGATGATTATTAAAATAATGAAATGGAAATGCTAGAAAAAAGAATTAGGGATTTAGAAATTTTCAGACGATTGACACTGTAATAGCTGTAATTGAAACCTTTACATTATATTTACTATATAAACTTAACAGGTTAACACCCGGGTAATATGATAACATATATACAACAAAACAATTTTAAGGGTGGGGGCCGTAGGAAAGCTAAGTTTACCAATAGGCTAACTAGGCTGCAGGCTAGAACGGGGAAAATTTGATGGGCACCAGAATTTAAGGGTTTAGTGTTGAAAATTCTTATTCTCCTCGGAAAATGCATATGCGTTCATATTCATTTAACACATATTTTATAACACCCACAAGCAGTTGCTAAAGCACATTTTATATAAGAGCCCATATATGTGTGTAATGTATTGGCAATAAATTTGTAATAATGTTATTATTATAATGTTCAAAGCTAGGTACAGACCCTGTACAAACAAGCAGATTACTTCTGTTACATAAAAGGTGCTATGCGTAATTGTGCAGCCTGCTTAGATTAGCTATATCAGTTTTTGCTTCCTCTCACTAATAAAAAAAAACTCAACAAAATTCTTATTATTGACTTAAAGAAATAACGTTCGCTCTACATTCGCATGTTTATCATTCATTATATGCAATACATTCGATTTTAATGAATAAGGAAAACTTAATAGCTGTGAAGTAATATGGCCTGTGAAGTAATACATGACAACGCAACACCTGCGTGGGCAAAAAAGGTTACTTTGACTGGCACAGATTTTGACGTTCAAAACTACAAGTTTTGCTAATTCGTCTCAAATTGTATATCTTACAGACAAGAACAACCCAATCAACAGACTAGTGAAACCTTGCAAAAACATTTTGAACTATGTGAAATTACAAATGTTCTTAGACTCATCCAGTGATGATCATTAATGCACCAACATTTTACATAGTCTTTGAAAGCTACTATTTTAACCATGTTTACTGGTTGCAGCAATAATAACACCCAGCAGTCAGAGTACAATGCAATGCGCCATCAATTTTCCAAGCGAGAGTCTTTCGAAATGGAATCTCCAATCAACTCGCAGCCGCCCTTCCTGGTGGAGGCGTCCTTAAAAGAGACCTACATCATCCTGTAGACCAGTTCTTTCTTTTGCCAAAGAGCCATATATCTCCTTCCTAGAGTCTCATCAGGCGCAGTGAGAACGTTTTTCTGCACAGTTTTCAGTTAAAAGTTTAAAAAAATCCGGCGTTGGGTCCGGGAAAACGCCCGTTACGGGAAACCGCGACTCCCGCGAATTCTAAATACACCTGGTACACCCACCGTATCCAACCATTGCCAGCACTACCCCGGCCCGTTCCCGATGTCTAGAAATAAGAGGTTACGAAACGAATTTTCATTAAGGAATCAGTTATAGCCAACAACATGCTATGTTTCAGGTAATGCTCTTCCATCGGTTCCTTTAAGCAATTCATCAATTTTTCCAAGAAACTGTTGCTTTCTAATATTAGCTAAGAAACTGCGGCTCACACTAAGCCAGGGGTGTGCAAATTATCTGACTAGCCGGGCCACATTAAACTTTCCCGCAATTCCTGCGGGCCACAGGCAGTTTGATCAAGGAGCCAAGTACAGAAAGGCCTAATAACGATTTTTTGCATCCGACCTGCGTACATCATTACTATTACACTCAGGAACCTATCTTAGTAGTTATTAAAATTTATATTACAAACCATATATTTATACTTTCACTACAGATAGTGGTAATTTCATTACAATGTATATTAGTAATGTGTATCACACAGTCTGTATAGTACAGTGTTATTAAGCTACAACCGTCTTGTAAGGGTTAATGGCATCCGATCTAGTAGAAAAAACTACCCGCACTATCTTTGGGTTCGTGGCACGGACTTCAGCTGGATACACTCAATTAATCGCCCGGGCTGCACTTTCATTAGGTTGACAAATCTCTTCGCAGGCCGCACAAATTCACTCGGTGGGCCGCAAGTGGCCCGCGGGCCGCAATTTGCACACCCCTGCACTAAGCCCTATGGCGTCACTGACACGTCACGATCATATTTCTTGGAGTTCCAGTGTTGGTTACCAACAAATGTAATAAACATACTAAACCTCATTTACGATTGTTTGGTTTGTCTTTTGACAAAACATACCGTATTTTCTTCATCGATGCATTTTGCATTTTTGCTATTACTAACTCTTACCAATGATTGAATGAAAGTTTTCTGTCATTCTGATTTTCAAATTTTTGGATCATTTCCTAATTTTTAAAATTTAATCACTTATATATAAATTAATTACATGATTTTGTAGAATTCTGATTGGAGCTTGTTTTAATTTGCACTTGAGATATCTTATTCTACCCCACTAAAGGACCAGAGGGCTTACTGTAGCCATGAGCCTCACGATACCAAGAGTAAAACAAACCCTTGGTATACTCTCGCAAAAATACCCTAATATCTCGTGTAGTACGCTCACCTCATGGAAACACTTACCAGTTACCAGCACCACCAACGAGATTTTGCTAAATTGTTGTATTTTCATTAAAAACAATCGAAAACATGCGCCATATGTGCCCGTTTCCAAAATGACCAATTTTTCCACGGGATAACATTCCCAACCCTAGAATATCTCGGCAATATTATTGTTATCTTAGTGACACACGCGGATCATACAGTGTACTAAGAACAGAATAACATCATAATGTCAGGCAAACAAGCTGCAATTCCATAAACATAAAGGCGCGTGCACGCACGCAAGCTAAATGGTTACTCTGGTGTGAATGTGAAAAAGGCTAAAATTCATATTTAGCCAAAAGAGGGCCCGAGGACGACGAATATGCAAAGAAAAACTTGCGAAACACACGCGCACACGCACACACACATTCACACAAATGGACTGGAAAATACCAAATAGTAATTTACAACAACGATTATAGATTGATGACGTTATATTTAAAGGAGAAGAGAATTTTAAAGTATGCCACCAAAAAACTTTCCACACAAAGTTATATTACTTTCCACTACATTTACCTGCCGGACTTATGTAACTAGAAAAGAAAATTCTGAGTAATTTAAAATGTTTGCGCTAACTGGTAAAATGCCACTGTCTCACCTTTTCAGGGTGTACTGCTTGCTCACCAAAAAACACATTATTGATCTTATTGACAAGATAAAATAATTTAAACTTTCCTTAATTAGCGAAGAGTCTGCTAAGAGTACTCTGTTTTTTCAAACTCTACGCTATGTTACCTAAACTTGTTTCAAGCGACTTACCGTTAAAATGGCTGCGGCTAACGGTCATCGCGGGAGTTTAAATTTACAAGTTTTATACAGAGCTACTACTAACGCAATAAGCCATCATGTATGTGATATAAAATATCAAGACAATTTTTTTATTATTATTAATAAATAAATCTCGTTTATTTACAAATTAATCAAAACTTTCCATTTGCAAGGCACGTGGACAAAAGAGAGAGGAACAGGGTGATAGATGGAGAAAGGTAATAATAATGATCATAATAATAATAATAATAATAATGATCATAATGATAATAATAATAATAATAATAATAATAATAATAATAATAATAATAATAATAATAATAATAATAATAATAATAATAATAATAATAATAATAATAATAATAATAATAATAATAATAATAATAATAATAATAATAATAATAATAATAATAATAATAATAATAATAATAATAATAATAATAATAATAATAATAATAATAATAACAACAACAACAATAATAATAATAATAATAATAATAATAATAATAATAACAATAAGAAACTGTTGTGCATAAAATAAACAATTTTTCAAAAATAACAATGATCGTACATAATCGTACCTAAAAATAACGTTGGTTTTCACATATCCTTCACAGATAATCTTGTAACCACACATTAAGAACATTAATATCTAGTTTTTTATCATTATGTTACCAAACCTCAAAGATAAGCCATACTTTCTTCTTAAGTGACAATGACAATCGTTAGTTAAATACAACGTTAATTGAATATTGTCGATGCTTGAATTTTGAATTTTCTTTAAAAAATTTAATTTTCTACAATCAGTTAGAACGTTTGCAGGCGTGCTACCACGGTAATGCATTAAAACCTTGACACACTCATTACTATTCTTCCTATGAAAAATCTTCCTATAGGCTATGTTCCAGCAAACTTTTTAAATATTTTCTTGAATATAACAATATGAATTTATCAGCGTTTTGGACACCATTTCATTACATCTCCTTCCTAGAGTTGACAATAACGAGTGAAACAATGCATAAAATTTGCTTTTATTTATAGCAATGTCCATTTTAAAAATTTTATAAGATTTTATATCAATTCCTAAGTATTTTACCTTCTCCTTCTAAATCAATGTTTTACCATAAAAAAATATTTTACCAACCCTATGACCCCACATTATCTATATAACTACCAAGTTTTACAAGGATTAAATGTAATAGACCCAGTCTGACCATACATTTCATAGATTTTCAACATTTTCTTAAGATGATTATGTGAACCAGCCATTAGGGCAATATCATCGTCAAACATGACTGATCCAAAGAAGTTTCACCAACATGACACCCCAAACCTGATTCACGCAGTCGCTTATTATAATATTGAAAATAATAATGACAACAACAACAAAAACAACAACAAAAACAACAACAATAGCAACAACAAAAACAACAACAATAGCAACAACAACAACAACAATAATAATAATAATAATAATAACAATAATAATAATAATAATAATAATAATAATAATAATAATAATAATAATAATAATAATAATAATAATAATAATAATAATAATAATAATAATAATAATAATAATAATAATAATAATAGTAAATAGTAATAATAATAATAATAATAACAAAAATAACAATTTCAGAAAGGGTGAGTGAAAGAGAGGGGGAGCAGAAAGACAGAGAGAGAAAGAAGAACGGAAGAACCGCAGAACGAAAAACGAACCTTACGTAGATGTACAAAACACATGATACGATACAGTAACTATGTAAATACAGCTGGTTGTTGCTTAATACCTTACTGAAAAACTCGTCCTAGGCTCACTGTACAGTAACGAAGCGTACGAAACTAGACACAATATTCTGTATACAAATTCTGCAAAGAACTGAACGAGTGGGCAACGACGTCAAGTTTTTGTTTGTTTGAAATGGACTGTCGGAAGCCAAGAGACCCCGTATAAAAGCAGCGAGCACACCATTACAAAGCATTTTTATTGAGCGTTCCATTGTGTGAAACACGTGAAGTTTGTGGCGTAGGCCTATTTACGAACATTAGCAAAACATTGGTAGCCACGATCAGATAATTTTTGTTTATAACAGTGAATACTTTTGAATGTTACCAACATCTGAGTAAACTTGTGCAACTTGAGTAAACGTGAGTACACTTTATATTTATTACTTACTATGAAGAAAATTATTTTAGTACTCGCGTAACATCGCGGACAATAGCGGTTAATTTCGATAATCATTTTCGGGTTACTGAGTTTAAAAGTCAGAAAAAAATCTTATGCCATTGTTATCTTTAGATATCGACAGGAAGCACTTCAGTTCATATAGTATTGGTAATGCACACGGCTGTGCAAAAATGACTAAATTTTCGCCATGTTTGCAAGCTACTGTTACTGTATGATTTTGTTATATGCAAGCCAGTCATCTACGATTGGTGATTTTTTTCGATTTTTTGCTTTGAAGCCTTCATATAATTTTTAAAAATTTAGTTTTCTCAGCACTATTACAATTTTGCAGCTGTTAATTTTTCAGCTAGTTTTTTTTCGCCAGAATTACGATTATTTTTAGGTAGAGATTTGAAGCCCTGGCGCAAACACCTACAAGTTAAAACATGATGCGGTAGTTTAATAGTGCCGCTGTACTGCAAGTTAACTGTTTTCTTTGCCAAGTGACTAAACATTCGCATTACATCAGTTGGCACAAAATACGTGCCAAAGTTTAGAATATATGCCGACGATATTATAAGAAGAAAAAAAACAAAATCATTTGAAAATTATCACACTGATGTTGCATACGGAGTTTTACATCAGCAATTCAAAAAGTAAATCGAGACCGCCCGATATGCTTAACTATGCTTGATTACTGCTTTAAATTTAGGAAGCTCTTAATAGTTAGATAACATTTTCCCTTTAAAACTTGGGCAGATGCTTCATTTTGTCTCATGTCTTCGATCATTAACTATTTTTACTGTGCAGCTAATGCATTTTAATAAAACAAAATTAAACTTCAGATTCAAACTGCCAATTTGAAATAATTATATGGGATATGTATGCCAGTAATTTATAGGCCTATGTATCCATTTTGAAGAGGTTGCGCACTCGCGCTCATCGAGTTGTAGAGACAGTTTCCACAAATGCATCAGAACTGGAAAAGAAATCTATACAAATCTCGCTGTTGTGACAAAACATTAGCCAAAATTTTGCCAAAGAAGAAGAAAGAAGAAATAAATACTGTATCAAAATTAAATCTGTAATTTGTAATGACATATTATTTTGTGCACTTGGTAAGAATCATCATATATGTCAACCATATTAATCATAATTTATTTATGTAATTTTTCTCATGTTTTTATTATTTGGGCTTCGCTTCTACCTAATCAAATTAAGCAGTAAATGTAATAATTAAAATGTTTGCATAATTTTAGCATAGGGACGGGACAGGCCTAACACACCGCCATAATAATACGCCGGTTAAGAAGGGAGTAAGCAATATAGAACGAAGTTAAATAATTCGACTTTAAACTTGAAATTATTTTCTGTGGTTGATTCTCTGTTAAAACTTTACACCGCATTTTGTATTGAATTGTTCTGTTTTATATAATAATCAATTGTTTCTTTTCCAACTTTATTAACTTTATTTATCATTGCATTTTAGCTCCTTAACGTCGTTATTGAATACATGGATGAGGGAGTTCTGGTAACGAAAAATTTATGTATCATACTAAACCACAAATAAAAATCGTATGACTGTATTCCATCGCCATAATAAATTACGAAGAATATCAGTTCTTTATCATTCTGTTGGAAACTCATTTACAGAAAATACCCTGTTCAAATTGTGCAATTTATCAATGAATCTTATTTATTTAATTTTTGCTTTTAGGCGCCATTCCAGTTTTCCAGTGGACGGTCATCAAATTCCTGCCCTTGTATAGATAAAACGGGAAAAAAGGAGAACGAAAATAGCAGATCCTGATATTTCAAGGAAACGTGTTCGGTTGCCATTGTCCAATAAACGAATGATACATCAAATATGAGTTTATGTACAAAAGTCTGGTTTATATTTGACTAAATACACAAATCTTAATTTTTCTCGTAAAGAATGTTCATTTACATTAAACTTTTGATTTATTTTCTCTGCTTCGAGGTTGAAGTATGCTAGGTAGTTTAGCTGAAGAGTTTTTAAACACGTTTGCATATTAACACAAACGTTTCTTTCCAGTAGAAGATGCGGCAAATGCACAGTTACGGTCGTAGATGGGAAGCAGGTCCTAAGAGGCTGCATCGGGCGCAGAAACAGGATTCAAGGGCGACGTCGGCACTACAAGAGGTAAAACTGCCTGTGGGATCAGGAGAATCCGATACCAGCTTCACAACCTTGAGTGACGAGGTAAGTGAGACATTAGAGATGCCGTGGCATCCCTTATCATACGTGATGATAATTATTAACTTTCTGATGTCTTCACGCTGAGAAAATGTCCGGGGTATCTCTAGATTTGTAGTGGTTCAATTATAAGTTAGGGCCCTTTCACATTATTTTTGAAACAAATGTAGGATCATATATGAGAATATTTAGCAGTTTTCCAATAATGGAGAAATGCGCTGTGCCATCATTATGAACGGCCATGAAAAATACAAGTTTATAATATTACGTGAATAAAGTTATGCTTACTTTAGTGATTCTGACAATACCTTCTGACAAGTGCTAGATGTTTTAGGTAAATATATGCAGCGTACAGCAACAGATTTTCAATGTTCATTATGAGAATTCCATAAACCAACATTGCATGAATTTTTGTAATTTTTAATAGTAATCAGATTTTTGCGATCTTTTCTTTTATTATTAATAATTCAGTTATATAAATTATGCTTCTTAAATAACTGCACATCTGTATTTTTGACATTAATTCGTTTCTAAAATTCGTTTAAAGTCTTTGCAATGCATACTAGTGTGATGAGTGATGACTCATACTTGTATAACAGTAATGTACTAAACCCCCATTGACCCAAGAAGTGAGTCTATTAAGTAGCGCCTACTGTATTATCAATTTTTATTGTTATCAATATGGTACTATTTTCTCTTTTTTATCATTACTCCTAATAAAAAATGAGTGTTTAGCAAATAGACAAAAAGATATTAAATATTTCAGGCATTGTTATGCTTCATTTTATCTCCCTTTTCACTTCATTAATACATCATTTTTTGTCTCATCACATTGTTTTTTCAGTTATTTGTCTTCAGTAGTTTTTTGTCTAACACAGCCAAACGCGCTGACATTGTCTTTTGAAAACTAATTTAACTTTAATATGTGCAGAAAACATCTTGCTATTGGCTGTAACGGTGGTTGTCCTGTTGTAGCTAAATGTTCTATAACAACTGTCGCATATTGTAGTTACGTAGTGTTTTGCTAATCATTTTGCAAGGTATTTCGAAACTCTCAAATGCTTACAAAGAGATTAATTGTTTTATTTGTGTTAGCAATTTGGTCACCATTTATTTTCTATTAATGTTCAACCTTGATAATTATTTTTAGATTCAAATCAATGTTGATTACACAAGGCAGCAGAGCAGCAACGACAAAAAGAAGATAACAGTATAGCCGTTCATTCACAAGCAATCTTATGACAGATACTGCGGGTATTCCAGAATCGTGGCAGTAGCAAAGCTTCTTCCGCCTTGGAACAAGGGCAGTTCTTTCCAAACAGTCTTAAGGTCATGTATATATTGTTGATTTCCTATTCAAATAGAGAATCCAAGTCCAAAACGGAAATTAAGAACCATGAATTAAAAATTAGCATGAAAGGTATTGGTACTTGACCAATTAAATTGAATTTCAATACTTTTAATCGAAATTTAATACAAGTTAGCACTAATACGAAAATTTCTTGTTAAAACTGAAGTGTCTATTTTTTGCTATTTGATTTCAATTCTGCCTTAAATATACAAATGTAAACTTTCTAAACGGATTCAATGTACGAATCAGACGTACAAACAACATGAAGTCTGTCACTGAAGTCACTTTCCTACTTAAGAAGTTAGATCACAAACTATGAAAAAGGGAGCCTACTGAGAACAGGGTGGTCAGGTTTGTTACAAGGCAGGATCCGCATTGTTGAGGGTGTAAGGTGCCAGACAAAAGTTCTGTCCTCGGTAGGTTGAGTGTTGAAGGTCAACATTTTTACTGCATTCATTCTGCAACGTCGAACTTTTGGGTAAAGTTTTGATCACACTCATTCATTCACTTCACTCACTCACTCACTCATTCATTCACTCGCCCAATCACTCATCCTCTCACTCACTCACTCAGTCACTCACCCACTCACTCGCTTGCTCACTTATTCACTCACTTGCTTGCTCAACTTATTCACTCACTCCTCTAAAATTTATTAGGTTGATGTACACTTTAATCATGTAAATTTAACTATTAGGAGCTTTTTTGCAATAGCTTTTTTGTCACAACGAATCTCTGACTTGCAGAAATTTTGTAGCCCGAGGGAACATGATGAATATGAATAGAACAATAATACAGCTGTAAGGAGCTTAGCTTAGCACAAAATAATTTTATGAATATCCATATGTACATACGTGGAACTTTTACATCCTGTAATTCACAGCCTAAAGTTCTCTCGGTGAGCAAAGTGCTTTGCAATTTTAGTAAAACTATTCGTGTTTGTCTTTCCAATTATTTGCTGGTCACTGCAATAATTGTAAACAAGTTTAACTTCCGCTATCAACTACTGCATAGATCAAAGAGTTGATTCTTTACTTTAAATTTCATTATTATTTTTTATAGTCACACTTGCTTCATTTTCAAGCTGCTGCCTGCTTTTAGTTGTGCTCTTAGTACCATAATTAAGTAATAATTAGTGTCACTAGACAACAATATTACGTTAGGTAATTGTTACAAAGCATAAGTAAGGCTTATAGTTGGTAGAAGAGGGTAAATTTAGAAAAGTGGAGCTCCTTCAGTCATGAACGTGTTTTTCTCAGTTTGGTAACATCTTTTTGACACCAAATTTCATTGCCATTTTACCCGAAGGTTTAAAAAGCACCCTAATGTAATTTACCCTCACCCTCACATAATACACTAACATTAAAATTGATTAATAATTAGTAAAGTTAATCTCTAAATTTTACAAAATCAGCAGTGCGCGCGAAGTTTGGTTACCCTTAATACAAAATGAACAGGTATATTTTGTAAAATTTTGACTTAGTTAGTTACTTAATTGTTTTAATTAATTTTAAGTAAGAAGTAGATTTATAGCTACTAACTCCTCTAGATTACTAGAAATGGCATTGAAGGCAGCTTGAGTTATGAAGTATTTAGTGATCAAAAGTTTTCAAGTATCACTCATATAATTTTTTAAATGGCCTTTGCTTTTTATGCTAATGCAAGTTAACTGTTTTCTTTGCCAAGTGACTAAACATTCGCATTACATCAGTTGGCACAAAATATGTGCCAAAGTTTAGAATATATGCAGACGATATTATAAGAAGGAAAAAACAAAATCGTTTGAAAATTACCTCACTGATGTTGCATACGGAGTTTTACATCAGCAATTCAAAAAAGTAAATCGAGACCGCCCGATATGCTTAACTACGCTTAAGTATGCTTAATTACTGCTTTAAATTTAGGAAGCTCTTAATAGTTAAATAACATTTTCCCTTTAAAACTTGGGCAGATGCTTCATTTTGTCTCATGTCTTCGATCATTAACTATTTTTACTGTGCAGCTAATGCATTTTAATAAAACAAAATTAAACTTCAGATTCAAACTGTCAATTTGTAATATAATTTGGCATATTTGAAATAATTATATGGGATACGTATGCCAGTAATTTATAGGCCTATGTATCCATTTTGAAGAGGTCGCGCTCATCGAGTTGTAGAGACAGTTTCCACAAATGCATCAGAACTGGAAAAAAATCTGTTCAAATCTCGCTGTTGCGACAAAACATTAGCCAAAATTTTGCCAAAGAAGAAGAAAGAAGAAATAAATACTGTATCAAAATTAAATCTGTAATTTGTAATGACATATTATTTTGTGCACTTGGTAAGAATCATCATATTTATATGTCAACAATATTAATCATAATTTATTTATGTAATTTTTCTCATGTTTTTATTATCTGGGCTTCGCTTCTACCTAATCAAATTAAGCAGTAAATGTAATAATTAAAATGTTTGCATAATTTTAGCATAGGGACGGGACGGGCCTAACACACTGAAGATTCTCATAATCTCTTTCCAGACTCGTACCACCTTTTTGAAAACTCTATCGCTCATAGCTACAGCCTTTTTTGTTATTTTTCCGTGCTCTATTCCCATGGACAGCACAGCTTTAGACTACAAGTGCATATCATATGAATTAGGCTTTATATATTGTCACAACTTGGATCAGAATTAAGATGTCTGTTTGTTAATGGCAAGATTAAATACGCCGATTAAGAAGGGAGTAAGCAATATAGAACGAAGTTAAATAATTCGACTTTAAACTTGAAATTATTTTCTGTGGTTGATTCTCTGTTAAAACTTTACACCGCATTTTGTATTGAATTGTTCTGTTTTATATAATAATCATTTGTTTCTTTTCCAACTTTATTAACTTTATTTATCATTGCATTTTTAGCTCCTTAACGTCGTTATTGAATACATGGATGAGGGGGTTCTGGTAACGAAAAATTTATGTATCATACTAAACCACAAATAAAAATCGTGTGACTGTATTCCATCCCCATAATAAATTATGAAGAATATCAGTTCTTTATCATTCTGTTGGAAACTCATTTACAGAAAATACTCTGTTCAAATTGTGCAATTTATCAATGAATCTTATTTATTTAATTTTTGCTTTTAGGCGCCATTCCAGTTTTGCAGTGGACGGTCATCAAATTCCTGCCCTTGTATAGATAAAACGGGAAAAAAGGAGAACGAAAATAGCAGATCCTGATATTCCAAGGAAACGTGTTCGGTTGCCATTGTCCAATAAACGAATGATACATCAAATATGAGTTTATGTACAAAAGTCTAGTTTATATTTAACTAAATACACAAATCTTAATTTTTCTTGTATAGAATGTTCATTTACATTAAACTTTTGATTTATTTTCTCTGCCTCGAGGTTGAAGTATGTTAGGTAGTTTAGCTGAAGAGTTTTTAAACACGTTTGCATATTAACACAAACGTTTTTTCCAGTAGAAGATGCGGCAAATGCACAGTTACGGTCGCAGATGGGAAGCAGGTCCCAGGAGGCTGCATCGGGCGTGCAAACAGGATTCACTGGCGACATCAACATTACAAGAGGTAAAACTGCTTGTGGGAGCAGGAGAACCCGATACCAGCTTCACAACCTTGAGTGACGAGGTGAGACATTAGAGATGCCGTGGCATCCCTTATCATACGTCATGATAATTATTAACTTTCTGGTGTCTTCACGCTGAGAAAATGTCCCAGGTATCTCTAGATTTGTAGTGGTTCAATTATAAGTTAGGGCCCTTTATTTTTGAAACAAACGTAGGATCATGTATGAGAATATTTGGCAGTTTTCCACTAATGGAGAAATGGCCATGAAAAATACAAGTTTATAATCTTAATATTACGTGAATAAAGTTTTGCTTGCTTTAGTGATTCTGACAAGCAAGCACTAGGTGACTAGATGTTTTAGGTGAATATGTGCAGCATACAGCAACAGATTTTCAATGTTTAATATGAGAATTTCATAAACCAACATTGCTTGAATTTTTGTAATTTTTAATGGTAATCAGATTTTTGCTATTTTTTCTTTTATTAATAATTCACTTATATAAATTATGCTTCTTAAATAACTGCACAACGATATTTTTGATTCGTTTAAAGTCTTTGCAATGCATACTAGTGTGATGAGTGATGACTCATACTTGTATAACAGTAATGTACTAAACCCCCATTGACCCAAGAAGTGAGTCTATTAAGCAGCGCCTACTGTATTATCAATTTTTATTGCTATCAATATGGTACTATTTTCTCTTTTTTATCATTACTCCTAATAAAAAATTAGTGTTTAGCAAATAGTCAAAAAGATATTAAATATTTCAGGCATTGTTATGCTTCATTTTATCTCCCTTTTCACTTCATTAATACAACATTTTTTGTCTCATCACATTGTTTTTTCAGTTATTTGTCTTCAGTAGTTTTTTGTCTAACACAGCCAAACGCGCTGACATTGTCTTTTGAAAACTAATTTAACTTTAATATGTGCAGAAAACATCTTGCTATTGGCTGTAACGGTGGTTGTCGTGTTGTAGCTAAATGTTCTATAACAGCTGTCGCATATTGTAGTTACGTAGTGTTTTGCTAATCATTTTGCAAGGTATTTCGAAACTCTCAAATGCTTACAAAGAGATTAATTGTTTTATTTGTGTTAGCAATTTGGTCACCACTTATTTTCTATTAATGTTCAACCTTGATAATTATTTTTAGATTCAAATCAATGTTGATGACACAAGGCAGCAGAACAGCAACGACAAAAAGAAGATAACAGTATAGCCGTTCATTCACAAGCAATCTTATGACAGATACTGCGGGTATTCCAGAATCGTGGCAGTAGCAAAGCTTCTTCCGCCTTGGAACAAGGGCAGTTCTTTCCAAACAGTCTTAAGGTCATGTATATATTGTTGATTTCCTATTCAAATAGAGAATCCAAGTCCAAAACGGAAATTAAGAACCATGAATTAAAAATTAGCATGAAAGGTATTGGTACTTGAGCAATTAAATTGAATTTCAATACTTTTAATCGAAACTTAATACAAGTTAGCACTAATACGAAAGTTTCTTGTTAAAATTCAAGTGTCTATTTTTTTGCTATTTCATTTCAACTCGGCCTTAAATATACAAATGTAAACAACTTTCTAAACGGATTCAATGTACGAATCAGACGTACAAACAACATGAAGTCTGTCACTGAAGTTACTTTCTTACTTAAGAAGTTAGATCACAAACTATGAAAAAGGGGAGCCTACTGAAAACAGGGTGGTCAGGTTTGTTACAAGGCAGGATCCGCATTGTTGAGGGTGTAAGGTGCCAGACAAAAGTTCTGTCCTCGGTAGGTTGAGTGTTGAAGGTCAACATTTTTACTGCATTCATTCTGCAACGTCGAACTTTTGGGTAAAGTTTTGATCACACTCATTCTCTCATTCATTCACTCACTCACTCACTCGCTTGCTCACTTATTCACTCGCTTGCTCAACTTATTCACTCACTCCTCTAAAATTTATTAGGTTGAAATTTAATCATGTACACTTTAATCATGTAAATTTAACTATTAGGAGCTTTTTTGCAATAGCTTTTTTGTCACAACGAATCTCTGACTTGCAGAAATTTTGTAGCCCGAGGGAACATGATGAATATGAATAGAACAATAATACAGCTGTAAGGAGCTTAGCTTAGCGCAAAATAATTTTATGAATATCCATATGTACATACGTGGAACTTTTACATCCTGTAATTTGCAGCCTAAAGTTCTCTCGGTGAGCAAAGTGCTTTACGATTTTAGTGAAACTATTCGTGTTCGTCTTTCCAATTATTTGTTGGTCACTGCAATTATTGTAAACAAGTTTAACTTCTATCAAATACTGCATAGATCAAAGAGCTGAGTCTTTATTTTAAATTTCGTTATTATTTTTTATAGTCACACTTGCTTCATTTTCAAGCTGCTGCCTGCTTTTAGTTGTGCTCTTAGTACCATAATTAAGTAATAATTAGTGTCACTAGACAACAATATTACGTTAGGTAATTGTTACAAAGCATAAGTAAGGCTTATAGTTGGTAGAAGAGGGTAAATTTAGAAAAGTGGAGCTTCTTCAGTCATGAACGTGTTTTTCTCATTTTTGACACCAAATTTCATTGCCATTTTACCCGAAGGTTTAAAAAGCACCCTAATGTAATTTACCCTCACCCTCACATAATATACTAACTTTAAAATTAATTAATAATTATTTAAGTTAATCTCAAAATTTTACAAAATCAGCAGTGCGCGCGAAGTTTGGTTACCCGTAATACAAAATGAACAAGTACATTTTGTAAAATTTTGGCTTAATTAGTATATAGTTAATTGTTTTAATTAGTTTTAAGTAAGAAGTAGATTTATAGCTACTAAATCCTCTATATTACTAGAAATGGCATTGAAGGCAGCTTGAGTTATGAAGTATTTAGTGATCAAAAGTTTTCAAGTATCACTCATATAATTTTATAAATGGCCTTCGTTTTTTATGATAATTTCTTATTATGTTTGCACCTCTTAATAAGACCTTTACGTTTGGAAGTTAAATTTTACCCTTTTCAGCAGTTTCGTGAATTGTAATTAAGAAATGTTGCGTATAAAGTTATGGGGTGTTCCGTTTAGCATTTTAAAGAGACATTTTTGTATAGGAATAGCTGAACTTATACTAAATTGTACTCCATAATAACTGTAGTTAAAAATAGCAAAATTCATTTTCAATCGGACATTTCTTAGCTATATTATTTTCCTTAATGGTGGTTATATTTCTATTATTGTGCTTCACTGGACAGGTAAGCAACTAGTACTTTCTTCAAAAGTTTTTAGACAAAGGTCCAACTTAACTTAACGACTCCGGTTAAGCCGTTTCGTTTCTTAGGAAGCAGCTACGTCACTGAGCAAAAACTTGTATATTTGTTTTGTGGTAGTTATTGAAAAATGTGAGGTTCAGCGGTACATTTAACAGTTCAACAGTTCTTTTTCCTTGTCAATGCTAAATATGATGTAGCGATAACGGGTCTAGCAGTTTGCCTCACTAGCACGCGGAGTATTTTAGACTAATGGAGCAGTACCCAGTACCAATTCTGATATAATTGTAGCTTTGTTTTATAAATAGTTCTTGCAGTTAGGCTTATAATTTACAGTTTTTGCTTACAGTGTTCAGTGTTAGTTCTTGATTACACGTATTAAGTTTTGTAGTGATTTACTAGTAGCACTATGCCTTATATCTTCCACTTTGAAAAATTATGGGTCCCATGGTAGGCTTATTACTATCAACATTGCTTTTCCCTTGGTTTATGCTAAACATGATCGTAACGGTAGCGTTTCACTGCAAAAATATTAGCAAACAATGAATTTGTCACTTCAGTTTCATGGTAGTAGACATAGTAGTTGGCAAGCGGACGTATTTGGTATTATTGGAGCCTGTTTACCAATAAGACTTATAATACCGTATATTTAAATCACGCTGAGATAAACAGATGTGATTAAGAAACCTCGAACACGTGCTCTGTGATAGGGAAATGTGCACGTATAAAAATATCGTCAAACTTTTGTTTTAGTTTGCTTTATCAGGAACTAATTCTGTACTTCTTTTATGTGGCAACCTGGTATTGATTTGTGTTAGGGAAACTAGAAGAAATGTGCACGTATAAAAAATATTGTCAAACTGTATAGAGAGGAGCTTTTGTTTTAGTTTGTTTCATCAAGAACCAATTCTGTGCTTTTTTTATGTTGGCAACCTGGTATTGATTTGAGCTTTTTTCAATTGAACAGAATCACTGGTTCACATCCAGAGGATCCAGAGGACACATCCATATAGAAGGGCAGGGTCGAATCCATATGGTTGATAAAAGAACTGGTAGCAGTTGGACCACGAAAGTTTCGTCCAATGACAGTGACACAGGATAGTTACATATTTGGTCATACGTGTATCAGTTATTAGTTCACAGCTGCCATCAGTAAATCTGATCAGAATCATTGTCAGCAAATTCATGATTAGCTTGCACTTTTGTATAGCGCATTTTTTTGTTTTTTAAACGCGTAAGCTTTTATTTTAGAAAAGTGAGAGACTTGTTAGCCTATAGTTCCTAATTTACTGTCATATTTTAGACATTTCAGTCTGAAAGTTTTATACACGAGTGTTTTGATTGACTATAAAAGAGACCCTGCGTGGAAAAACGTGAATTTAAAAGAACGAAATTTCTTTTGCGCTTGTGTTTACCATCCGAGAGAAGTTATTTTAAAAAACTGCCGCATCAGGATTGAGGTGTCTGCAAAAATAGATATGACGGGTGCAGCCAAAAAATGACATTTGATCATATCTGTCCAGAGTTGCCGAGAGGTTTTAATCCAGATTAGTTCATTCATTCAACTTTGTGAAAAACTTTGTGAAAAGAAGACTCGTTAGTTATGAATGAGACAACAATAGGCCATTGTAGGCTAATTTTTATACACATTTTAAAGAGTAAGATATGAGATTTAAAATATTTCCCAGTGAACTTTCCACACAAGTTATATTACTCGTCATTATGCTTACCAGATTGTAATTGGAAAAGAAAATTCTTAATATAAAATTTTCGCGCTAACTGATAAAACTTCACTACATCGCCGTCAAAGCGTACACCACTGAGTCACCAAAAACACGTTGCAGATCTTACTGACCAAATGTGCAATTTAACCTTTTGCTTAGTTTTTTAGAGAAAATCAAGTATGTTTTATCTTCACCCACTCTAACTACCCTGCGTTAGTGAGTGAGGTAATTCTTGAAACACTCGGGATTGCAAATCTATATGTTATATTAAATAGCGAGTTGGTTATTTTTATTTAAATGTTTCTAGCAGTACATCCCATCTTAATCTATACTAACGTGCACTGTACATGACATTGACATTGACTATTCGTACTGACGTGTGTAGAGGCCTACACCCGTTCTAACATGTGCTGTATTCCTGGAAGCATAGTGATAAAAACAACAAAAACAACATTGAATTGCGGGTAATTTTGTCAAAAAATTTAACAATTTCAGCAATGAATAAAGCGGCATTTGCGTTAACCTGCAATGCAAGTTAAGATCAGACAAATAACAGTGCGTACGACTTTGATCTAACCACTGATTAGTTTTTTTCGTTTTAGTGTAAATAAGAGCAGCAAATATATCAATTTTTCACTTCTCAATTAGTGGTTTTACTAAATCAACTTCCACTTCAGCAAAAAATCGAATAACGTATTGGATGTGCCTTTTTATCGTTTTCCTGATTTAGAAATGGTGTATACATTGACCTTTCGCAACTCTCTCTAAGTGCTATAAAGAGTCCCTTTGTTGTCTCTTTCATAAGTATTAAGTCTTTTTCTCACATTGATCGATGAATTAATTAATCCTGAATTAAAGAGAGTTTGTTCCAGACTGGACCTCTCTTACATAGCCCAGTCTAATGACTCGCGTGTTAACGTTGTTAGCTTAAAATTGAAGTAGTCAATTAAAAACCACTGACTAGGAACTGATTCTCACTTTTCTAAAAATAGAACTCTATACAGTTTAAGTGAAAAAATGCACCATAAAAATATAAGATTGTGAATTTGCTGAAAGATTAGGATTACTAATTGAAGTAATCAGAGTGAACGATACACAGTTCGACAAAATATGTACTGCCTTCACCCACTAACTACTCTGCATCAGTGCGTGAGGTACTAGTCGAAACACTCGAGATTCCAATTCTTCTTGAATTCAAAACTTGAACCAACGGCAGGATTCTTCAAAAAAATTAAGCAGAAAAATTATCGTAGACCAAAATCACAGACGTTTCAGATGAAGTTTGCGGAGTCTATTTTTTGTTTTGTTGAGTAATAGTACAACGAAATGCCAAGCAAGAACCTAATAGGCTAGGTTACTTACAATGCTATATTTCTGTATGTTGCTTCAAACTGTTTTTTGTATTTTGAAATTCACCAAATTAGTGATTAACAATGCCTCATTCTTTTTTATGCAAATATTTGCAAGCTCTCTGCAGGGTTTTATTCCTGACAGAATACTGCTCCTGGTTCAGATTTAGGGTTCAAGAAGAATTGGCTTCTGCTTCGAAATTTTTGAAATTGTGGAATACTTTATCTTTACGATGACATTGTAAATTTTAAATTGTAAATTGTAAATGTTTTGTTTTTTTATATTTAGTAATGTCAGTGTTTTTAGTGTAGTTGTTAGTCGTAAAATTTAATTGTAATTTCTTTGGCTCATTTATGCTGAAATAAATAGCAACGAATAAATAATCTGTTGAAAATCTCTAGTGTTTCGACTAGTACCTCACGCACTGATGCAGAGTAGTTAGTGGGTGGAAGGCAGTACATATTTGGTCGAACTGTGTATCGTTCACTCTGATGACTTAATTTCTCTTTAATCAGTAAACTTTTTTTCAGTAAACCTAATCTTTTTTTCATAGAATTCACAATCTTATATTTTTATGGTGCACTTTCACCTAAAATGTATAAAGCTGTATTTTTAAAAAAGTGAGAGTCAGTGGCTAGTCTAAAAATTTTAACACGAGAGTCCTTAGACTGGTCTATACAAGAGGGGTCCAGTTTGAAACAAACTTTTTCAATTCAACATTAATTAATTCATGCTTCGGTGTGAGAAAAAGACTTAATACTTATGAAAAAGACAACAGCATGAATTGTGGTTGATATGCATTTGTAGTCATTTTGTGAAGACACTACAGTGAAAGAGAGAGAGTGGCAAAAGGTCAATGTAAACATTATTTCTAAATCAGGAAAATAATAAAAATGCCACATCCAGTATGTTATTCATATTTTGTTTCCCGAAGTGGAAGTTGATTTAGTAAAGCCGCTAGTTGGCGAAAAAATGATATACCTGCTAGAAATAGGGTGCAGTAGGATGTAA
>JAQGDQ010000459.1:0-88544 GCA_030141605.1 Tubiluchus corallicola
TACAAAATGTTATCTACACTTGTTTCAAATGACTTATCGTCAAAATGGCTGCGTTTAACAGTCATCGTGGAAGTTTAAACTTACATGTTTTATACAGTGTTACTGCCGACGCAAATCCTGCGTGCAAAAAGGTAGGATGTAAATGGTATAAAATTTCAAGACGGATTTTTTAAGCTGAACGTAGGTGGAAGGTTTTCTTGTGATTTAAAATGCCAGTTCATTTGATGATGCTGGCAAAGTTTTCATTGTGTTACTATGTGACTAGATAATTAATGTTAAACTAATTACATGAAACAACCAGTGGTGAGAGAACAAGCAGTGATAAAATAGCAAAACTAGAACAAACTTCCGGAAAAAAATTAATAAATCTCGGCCCTTGCATGTCAAAATGATGTAATCATGCGTTTTTGCATCACGCCTTATCTGTCTTTGCTCTCGGATATCAAATTGAAATTCATTTAGTTTGTTACGACATAATTACACGGCACCCGTCAACTCTTTGCATTAATCATAATTTGAACATTTTCTTTGAATTGCTCACGGTCCATTCCAATTGGGAATTAAATGTATCGTCTTCTACTAATGTTTACTGTGGCATTTGTTGAATCGATGCCTTTGCGGTTTGATTTTATAACGTGGTTGAGACCTCTTTGTAAACAAATAAATGTGCAGATAAACAGACAGACAGACAGTCATACAAACTGTTATATTTGATTACCTTTTTGTAGTTTGTTGTAAAAGTGTGAAGTAGCTTGTTTGTTAATTAATTTGTTAATCAGCATTAAAGTAATATTTGAAGTTTCTATTTCCTTGTGCATTAGTTTATTTCTGGTTGATCAAACTTAAATTTAGTCATCTTATTAAGATAGCATCTTTGTTTAGGTTTTTTGATAAGAATTTAGATTGTTTTTGTAATTATTTATACTTATTAATTGTTATTTTCAATGCTTACTAAATAAATAAATAAACTTTTATTTCTTCTTCAAATAATTAAATTGTGGAAGTGCTTGTGTCGTTAGATTTTGCTGTGGTTGCGGGCAGGGACGCACGACCCGAGGATCCACAAACAATGGTTCTGCAACTGCCCGTGGTCCTCAAGCTAGGGACCTCGAAGGGATAATAAAGTACAACTCTTATTTGGCGTGATTGTGACTATGAGGGACCGCCTAGCTTGTGCATGCAGTGGCGTAGCATGGGTTACACTTAGATTTGCTTATAACTGCAAAGTTTTTACGAACTGTTGTTGAAATCTTTATTGAAACCCCTACAATCCCCAAGAAATATGTTCTGTGATTTTTTGTTTTGTTTTACACAATATTAAAACAATGGTAAACATTTTCTGAAGCAGCACCCCTACTAATTTTAGAGCCGCCATTGTTATGTAATTCGCCTGACAGCCACATTGTCGTAATTTCAACTTTTGTCATATTTTACATTTTGTTTTGTTTTTAGATATTAGCTGCTCTGAAGTACTTGCATTCTCGTAACATTGTTCATTGTGATCTGAAACCAGAGAACGTTCTCCTCTCATCCGACACCGAAAATTTTCCGCAGGTCAGTAGCACCGTTGCCACGTCTCAGTCGTAGCTGTTTGAAAGACTTAAAAGTGGTGATGATAGTGAAATGGCCAGATTTCATAGTAATGATATTAAATAATTGTTAGTAGAAAATTAAATTTCAGAATTATCCATATTTGGCAAAATGTAATTAATACCGACCGGTTTCGAACAAACTATTCATTATCAAGGCATCTAAAACAAAGAAATTTACCAGAATTTAGAAACAACATAAATACCAAAGGTAGAATCATTTATGGCTACTTACGATTTTAGTGGTCTTTTTTAAACATCACATTTGTCACTAAGAAGTAAGAAGTCGAAAACCAGAACTACAAGTACACTTGTGACGGAGTATGTACGAAAATGAGAACGACAGGTCTACTGAGTATAGAGAATAGAGTATACAGGCGTGCGGTGATTCATTTCAAGTGGTAATGTGTAGTAGGGATATACAATCATAATCCCACATAGTTTCATGCAAGGCAAATTATTAAATTATCTATATAATATTATATCATACACCTTTTGGCTATTAACGTATTTTGATTTTGTTTCTAAATTCTAGTAAATTTCTTTGTTTTACAAGCCTGTTTTACAATGAATAAAATTATTTTTATTTAAAGTGAATCAGAATATCCATTTATATGCCATTTACAACCCGTGTGCCATTTCGTCGGTTCAGCACCACCATTGAAATGTGTTTGTGAATGTCAATGTTTCTGCTGGTCTTTGTAATGCAATTAAAAAGCTTTTACGACTGCTTCATTTATTCAAATATTGCCGGGATGGGCTTCCAAGTTTTCTCTAAAGTGAATTATAAATTGAAAATTATTTTTCACCACCTCATGACTACACTACTTGTCAATGACTGCAATCAGATTTTGTGCTCGTGTGCTAACAAATGATACTAATGGATGAAATATTTTCATATCTTTTAATATATCTGTTTACATAATATGCGATAAGTATTTTATGAAATTGTATTTTTGTGTTTGTATGAAAAAAGTAACTTTTTATTTGGTTAATACTTTCTTGAATATGTGTTCCACAGTGGCTCCCAAAACGAAAAGATTGCCCTAGTTTGATGTAGCTGCTTGTGGCAGGATCTGTCCCTAGCTGTTTACCTGACACTTATCTAAAATATCTTGAGTTGCTTTTAATGTTTTCTTTTTGGGTTAATTTTTTTGTAACCAGACGATATGTCAGGTAGATATGTATGGTATGTCAGGCAGAGCAGATGCTATGTTAGGGAGAGCAGATGCTATGTCCGGTAGAGCAGGTGCTATGTTAGGTAGAGCAGATGCTATGTCAGGTAGAGCAGATGCTATGTCCGGTAGAGCAGGTACTATGTTAGGTTGAGCAGATGCTATGTCAGCTAAACCATGTGCTATGTCAGGTAGAGCAAATGTTATGTCAGGTGGAATAGATGTTATGGCAGGTAGAGCAGATGCTGTGTTGGAACCAGATGCTATGTCAGCTAAACCATGTGCTATGTCAGGTAGAGCAGATGCTGTGTCAGTTAGACCAGGTGCTATGTCAGACAGAGCACATGCTATGTCAGATAGAGCACATGCTATGTCAGGTAGAGCAGATGCTGTGTCGGGTCGACCAGGTGCTATGTCAGGTAGAGCAGATGCTATGTCAGATAGAGCAGATGCTATGTCAGCTAAACCATGTGCTATGTCAGGTAGAGCAGATGCTACGTCAGGTAGAGCAGATGCTATATCAGGTAGACTAGGTGCTACGTCAGGTAGAGCAGATGCTATGTCAGGTAGGGCAGATGATAAGATTTGTACAAGTATTACTATGTTCTTACTGAGGTTGTTTATATCGTAGATAAAACTGTGTGATTTTGGCTTTGCTCGGATCATTGGTGAGAAGTCTTTCAGGAGATCTGTGGTTGGGACTCCAGCTTATCTTGGTGAGTTTTTAGTAAACTTTTGACCAACATTAACAACTCAATTTTAAGACTTACTCAACTTGCTTACATTACTCAGCTTGTTTACATTACTCAACTTGCTAAAATTCAGCTGTTTTCCATTGTTCACTGTTAACATCATTTTGTAAATTCTGTATCACTGTATCAATCTTTTGAAGATGCTGTGTTGCTTGATCTGATGAGAGGTTCTTATTAAACTAGAGAAAAGACAAGTGCAGTGGTCGTTGGAAAAGCACAATTGTGATTTGATACTTGCAGTTATTATTTGATATAAGGTGTCCTAGACAAAGAGGTTTAATTTTAGTTGCCAACATACTTATAATTGAGTTTATGAGAACATTATCAAATTTCCAAAAACAAAAAATACTACACAGTGCAGCCAATTATATTTTCATTTGTTTTTTTACTCCATCAAACAATACAAATAAACATTATTATTATTATTATTATTATTATTATTATTATTATTATTATTATTATTATTATTATTATTATTATTATTATTATTATTATTATTATTATTATTATTATTATTACAGTAGGTACTACGTAGTAGACTCACTTTGGGACCGAAGTGTTTTGACCCAATTAAGCAACTGAACCTATTAACCGATGGGTGTAGTATTACTGGTATAGAGAAGTATGAGTCATCAGCTTAGTATACGCTGTAAATTTTGGAGCTTCAAAAGGAAACTGCTAGACAAGTGATTAAATGTTTAGCTTCCAGAAATTCTTGGGTAACGCCAGGTTAATTCCACTGGCCAAGCTGGTAACAGATTCAAAGCAAAACCAATGGCTGGCATTGTGTAATGTTTTTGTTTTTGGAAATTTGATAAGTTTCTCATAAATTCAGTTCGCTATGCATTCTCCATCGTAAACTATATTGTGCTGTTCTAATACCCGTTCTTCACTTCACTCTGGTTAATCAAGAATCGTCGGTCAGACAATGGCCGACGGTCACAGTCAGTTGCTGAAGTTTCTGTTGCTTTCAGCCCCCGAGGTCCTATGCGACCCCAGAGGTCCCGGCTACGACAGAAAAATTGATATGTGGTCAATTGGTGTCATCGTTTATGTGAGGTGAGCTGTTTTCATTGGCTTATGCTAACGTTTTTTCTTTGACAGCTCCGGAAGTACTGCAGTGCAAACAGTACAATCGAGCTCTAGACATGTGGTCAGTTGGGGTGATCGTTTATGTGAGGTAAGCACTTCACGTAAGATCTTGGTGAATTTTACGTGCTATTTAAAGGAAAGAACAAGTCACTCAGTATGTTGGGTTTATTTTACCATTATCACTTAAACTTAGACAAGTGTAACAAAGAAATTTGCAGAGAACTACCTCTAAAGCATGAATTTAAAATATACTACCTCTGAGTAGAATTTTTTAGGCGCGGTGGTTGTTGCCATTTATTTGAAAATTATGACGTAACTGGGAGACTTCGTGACTTTTCGTAAACACGCTCTGTTTAAACTAATTCAAAATTCTGTAGCTTACCTAATGTTCACACAAAATGATTACTTTTTGACGGTTAAGTATTGCTTCAGTAGGAAAAAGTCTTTGAACAGATGACGACGTCGACATTAGCACACAGTACTGCGTTCTAATTGCATGCAGTTGCTTTTGGTAATGTAATAATGAGTTTTATAGAACAGAGCTGAATAGACAATCATTAGAATGAGAAGGGGGGAGAGAGACAGAGGGAGACGGAGAGAGAAGGAGAGCAGGGAAGCAGACGAAAGAGAGGAGAGGGAAGGAGAGCAGGGAGGCAGACGAAATAGAGGAGAGATAAAAGAGAGAGAGAGAGAGAGAGGAGTTAGGAGGAGAAGGGAGGCAGAAATTAGAGAGAGAAATGGAGAAAAGGAGAGAGGCAGAAATGGAGAGAGTGAGAGAGAGAGGGAGAGATTGAAAGGAATACAGAAAAATTGCAACTTGACTGAATCACTTTAATGCTCTGCTAAGGTTCAGGCCAGAGATAGGTGGGTAGTGAATTTGCGGTCATGCAGTTGCGAAATCCGCACTAATTCTGCGGATTGCGGGTTTTTAATGCCTGGAATCACGGATTTTACGGGAAATACGGTAGAGTGATGTATGTAAATGTTTGGTGTGCGTTGAGGGTTTACAGGCAAAATCTCTTTGCGGAGTCTGACTAGTGATTTATTATTGATTAGTGATTATAACTCCTAGCTTCATATAAAAAAGTGTTAGTGCACACGTAGCAAGTCTTGTTTTTGCCTATATTTTTGCGGATCTTGCGGATATTTAAATTTCACTCAGTCCACGGATGCAGATGTGCAGAGTTGCAGATTCTGCAGTTTCAGATAAACAAGAAAATGATAACCGTGCATATCTGGTCTATGAGTTTCTCAGGCAGCGATATGAAAGTCAAGGCTGTCAAAATTCTCCAGGTTTTGCTTGTCCTTTTAAAGCAATTAAAAAAACTATAGAACCCAATGCTTCCGATTCCAGACTAATTCCTGTATTAGTTAAACTGATATATGCCCTTGCCTGATGAATCCATGGTTTTGTTTTTATTATTTTCAATGTTGTATTTTTGCAAAATAATAAAAGAATTTATGTTGATTCTTTGCACTAAGCATTAGCCTAAACCCCAGTAGAACTAGAACTCTAAATTGATTTAGTTTCTTAGCTGTCATTGTAAATGACTAAAATTGATTTACATTGTAAGGGTTATTGTTTCATTAATAGTTAACGGACAAGAAAGGGGGTACCTGAAGTAGGTTTCAGAAAAATTGCCTTAAAAAATTATATTTTTACCATTTTGTGCGTACATCGTACTCCCGTTAAAAGGGATTTTTGTTTATGTACTTGTATAGCAAAATCGTCCATAAGTCGGCAATTAAGTTTTTCTAGCTATTTGCATATCCCGAATGTCCATTTCATGAAGATCATTTTGATACCAAGCTCATCGCTCTATGTTATTTCCAAGCTGAGATAATCCATGTTGAAGTTGAGGTGCAGGCTACGCACGGAAAAACATAACCTGAGAAAATCACTGTTAAAGTTAGCGGTTGGTTTTTGTCCTGTTTCTACAAAGCACTTAGCAACCACGCAAATGTTGGTTGCTACGGACTTTGTAAGAACACAACGAAGTCCTGTTTAAATTAAGTAGATGACTCTTCCAGGCAAAGATTTGAGCTTGGCAACAGAAAAAACCCGAAGCAAAATGACTGCTTCTGCGAGTTGCTATCAGAGTTTGAAAATACAGTTTCTTTACAATTGCAGTACTAGTTTCTACCATGAAAAATGGGTACAGAGTTGTAAAATTAGATTTTTAGTATTTTTGAACATTTTCTTGACAATTTGATGTTAGAATATAAAAGTCCAACATATTTAGCATTTGTTTTTATAAAAACAAAAAATTTACATTTCGTCAAATTTTTGGTACATTCTATTTTGAAGCATCGTAATGTAGTTTTGCTTGTTTTCCTTGTAAATCTCCCGCAATACTGTTCCAATGGCTCTATTACATGACGTCACCTGCGCAATCGTAAATCAGGGGAAAAAAGACAATGTTAAATTATGTCCCAAAAAACTTTCCATGCAAATCTATATTAGCTAGTATTTTGCTTACCTGCTGGAAAGACTTACATAACTAGAAATAATAATTTAAAATGTTCGTGCCATTGTTAAAATATCATTGGCTCACCCTCCAGGGTGCTTACTTAGTTTGCAACATGTGTGCTAAAAATGCTCTGATTATTTTTTCAAATTTCATGCAATGTTATATAAACTTGTATTAAATGACCTACCATCAAAATGGCTACACCTAACGGTCATCACAGGAGTTTAAATTACCACGTTTTATACAGCGTTATGGCCGACTTAAACCCTGCATGCAAAAAGGCATTATGTAAGCGGTACAAAATTTCAAGATGAATTTTTTAAGCTTTATTGTAAGTGGAGGATTTTGTTGTGCTTTAATCTCACTGTATACTTGTCCTTATCATCACTTAGTGTCTGTTATTCATGTGTTTTTACAGTTTAAGTGGAACGTTTCCATTTAACGAAGATGAGGACATTAATGACCAGATCCAGAATGCAGATTTTATGTATCCGGCAAATCCTTGGAGATCAGTATCTCGTGATGGTATGATAGTGATCTTTATACGTAATTTAAAAAACGTCGTGCAATACGTGAGCCTTTTTGAACTAGAATCTTTTTAAAATTTAACAAACATAGTACTTGTTGTGAGCGTACAACGAATGTGAGCATTCAAAGTTCTTAAAGTTTTTAAAATTTAACAAGAAGTGGTATGTGCTTTTTATGAGGCAACGTGCAATGGCCTAGCTAATAGGGAGAGCATGGGGAAAACCCGCTCCCCTCCCTCCCGAGTACATTTTCAAAGAGCTGGCGCCTTTTCAACAATTTAACTCTTTAGTTCACTTGTGCGATGGTCTTCAAAGAATTTTTTGGAGTTGTTATTTACATGCAGTAAATCCTCGCTTAACGACTCCCCGCTTAGCGACGTTTCGTTTTAACGACGATTTTTCAGCCTTACTTTAAACACTAAAATATTATTTACTGCGCTTGTACTCTATGAAGAAGCCCGCCATTTAACCCAGATCACTGTAGCAGAACTAAACCGACAGCAGACAATCAGTTACAGCTATAGGCAGGCCCCAATGATTCATTGCTTTCCTATGTTTAGACAAAATTTTCTCGATTAAACGCAAGAGTTTCAGCTGATAAAACTCTCTCTTCTTACATAGTTAACTGCTGTGTTCACCTCATTTGCATTTTAGCTGCCACAAACACAGCACTAGTAATATTACTAATATTTTAATTAAAGAAACGCTGTAGAACTGTAAGCAATAAACCATATAAAGTGTTTAATTTATGACCCAAACGTTATTGATTTTCCTGCAAGATAACTGAACCATTTAACATAGCCACCCTCAGTGGTTTTTGCCCCACTGCAACAACTGAACAGATTTACATAGCCAAGCATTATTGATTTTTGCTCCTAGAATGCAACTGAATGCTTTTACATTGTTTCTTATGGAAAACAATGTTTGACTTAGAGACATTTTGCTTAATGATGCGTTTTGCTGGAATGGATTAGCGTCGTTAAGCGAGGACTTGCCGTACTTCCTATGAAACTTGTATCTGCTCCGCGGTTTGATATTAAACACAAAATTAAAATGTAAAATCAACGTTTTAAAAATAGTTTGGTGGTATGTGTCCCGACACCTTTTTTAAGTGCTTGCTCCTCCTAACTTTAGTACCTGGCTATGCCCTGGCAGCATGTCTTGCTTGTGTGCTTGTTCTTCCCACCAAACTGTTCATGCTCTTGAAGTAAAAGAGGATATACAATACTTTGATCTGTGCATTAGTGCTTGAGTTTATTTCACATAAATTTGCACAAAATAAATTTAGGTTTTTTCAAAATTGCTAAAAACGCAATTAAAACTGTGCGGGTCTTGAGTAAAGGAAAAAAATGTTAGGCCTTTAACAGTCATCTAGGGTTTGCAGACGTCCATTTTCATTACTTGGAAAAGGAAGAGTTCACGGGCCCAATGGCTGATTTTAACCTTAAATTTTCTCTTGTAGTGATGAAACATTTACAAAGTTTCTAGTCTCATTATTACGTAACACTTTGTACATTTTCGTTCATTAGCTATTGATTGTAACATGATAATGTTCGTTAATGACAATGTTTGTTAATGTAAAGTTGTAATTTTTGTTTCAGCCATTGATCTCATTAATAATTTGCTACAAGTCAAGATGAGAAAGAGATATACTGTAGATAAAGCATTGCTACATCCGTGGTTACAGGTACGTGAGTAGTAATTAATACAGCGTGAATATACTTTAGATAAAGCACTGCTACATCCGTGGTTACAGGTACATGAGCAGTAATTAATACAGCGTGAATATACTTTAGATAAAGCACTGCTACATCCGTGGTTACAGGTACATGAGCAGTAATTAATACAGCATTAATATACCGTAGATAAAGCATTGCTACATCCGTGGTTACAGTTACGGAGCAGTAATTAATACAGCATTAATATACCGTAGATAAAGCATTGCTACATCCGTGGTTACAGGTATGTGAGCAGTAATTAATACAGCGTTAATGTACCGTAGATAAAGCATTGCTACATCCGTGGTTACAGGTACGTGAGCAGTAATTAATGCAGCATTAATATACCGTAGATAAAGCATTGCTACATCCGTGGTTACAGTTACATGAGCAGTAATTAATACAGTGTGAATATACTTTAGATAAAGCACTGCTACATCCGTGGTTACAGGTACATGAGCAGTAATTAATACAGCATTAATATACCGTAGATAAAGCATTGCTACATCCGTGGTTACAGTTACGTGAGCAGTAATTAATACAGCATTAATATACCGTAGATAAAGCATTGCTACATCCGTGGTTACAGGTATGTGAGCAGTAATTAATACAGCGTTAATGTACCGTAGATAAAGCATTGCTACATCCGTGGTTACAGGTACGTGAGCAGTAATTAATACAGCATTAATATACTGTAGATAAAGCATTGCTACATCCGTGGTTACAGTTACGTGAGCAGTAATTAATACAGCATAAATATACTGTAGATAAAGCATTGTTACATCCGTGGTTACAGGTATGTGAGCAGTAATTGATAAGGCGTAAATATACTGTAGATAAAGCATTGCTACATCCGCGGTTACAGGTATGTGAGCAGTAATTAATACAGCGTGAATTTACAGTAGAAAAAGCATTGCTACACCATGAGTGGATAGCCGAGATTCTCCTAAGTAAAACAGTACCTAATTTGTAATCATTTAGGTTTGTCTGTGCTCATACAGTAGGGCCTAGGTCCTAGGGCCTAGGCAGAAAAGGCCTAGGTCCTTTAAGACCGATTTTGAATGGTGTGGTCCTGAAGGAGTTAACCTGAATTTGTGATGTTTTTTGCGATGATGAAGTTTAATGCAGATCGTATGTTTAATTTCTGCACAAACTGTCAATGTAAGTGTAAAACTGGAGTTTTATATGTTGTGTTTTTAGGATTATCAAACTTATTTGGACATTAGATGGCTAGAACAGTCCATTGGTCAACGATTTATTTCCCACGAAGCAGACGACCGTGCTTGGGAACAGTACGCAGCCCAAACAGGCAAAATCAGTACCATCTGATGGGCATCGTGAGAAGCTTTTGTATTTTAAATCAGCCTTATCTATACTCAGACGACGTGAGCAGTATTGTAATATCAGCCAACTGGAGCTACCTGATCATGAATTTAAGTAATTGCTTTGTACATTTGTTGTTTTATCGTAAAATCCTATAATATCATTTTTAAGGTGACAGTAAATATTTTATTATACATTTTAATATTTTTTACCCGGCTTTCAATCATTAGCTGTGTGGCAAAGGTGGCAAACTGTTATGGCGGCAAGTTTGCAAAGCTTGCAAATCTGCCAATTACTTTTAAATGAAAATTACGAATGTCGAGAACAGTAGCACCCGTGTAAATGATTAGCCAATGTTTTACGTATTATTTTTTTATGAAGTGAATACTAATTACTAATATTTTAATATACTGATGCTTAATGTAAAGTCCTCAGGCTGTTGAATTCTAGATGCTCTATTGTCAGTTAACAAATGTTTTTACTGTTGGATAAAGATTTATTGTGAAAGAATGCATTTTGCCTGGAATTATAAAAATAATGTGGAATATGTCTTTAGAAATTTACTTGCCTCCAATAGCTTGATTAAAATGGTAACAAATTGGGTCTTTTCTGTCAGCAAAGCAGTGAATGAAGAAATTATGAAATTAGGAATTTTGTTCTGCGTATTTGAAGTTTTGTTTAATATCCTTTTGGTGAAACTTTAATTGATTACTGAATGTGTTAAGTATTGTTTTTACAAAGTTTCGATTGTGTAAAATTGTTGGTAGAATGCACCATAACGTTCGTGAAACTTCTGTTTTAAGACAGTTTCGTTAGTAGATTATTAAATTTTACATACTAAATAACAGCGTACATATACTTCTGTGCGGTTTTGTAATCTGCCTACTAATTATGATGATGGCTTCTTAAAAGTAGTAGAAAATAGGTCTGCACAATTGTGTAAATAAAACTAATGTGGAAGGGTGTATCGTGTTAAATCACCACAAGTGCTGTAACACTGTGCCATATGTATCGTGGGAATTAACATTTGTAGCTTTAAATGCTTATGTGTGTCTATTATCGTATATTAATTCACAGTATTCGGTTTCTTTTTGCACATCTGAAGGTTGTAAAATAATGGCGTCTACTGTAGCTAGTTTGAATTTATTGATTATGATGTAAAAATCTCAGAACTGTGTGGTCTTCACACTTGCCGCTCTATGGTCTATAGGTTTGTCTGTTTTAAAATCATACTTGATCGAAGCACTTTCTGTTTGGAGTCAGGAAATAATTTTTTTTACTTTCTTTACCTCACATTTGTGGCATGTTGTTACGTAAATGTAAATTGTTTGTTAAAAGTGGACAGAGAATTTATCTCAACGTTATGCACAATGTTATGAGATCTCTGCCATGTGCAGTCTCTCATTGAAAATGTTTACATTCTTCATCACTGTGACACATGTCTCTCTTCATCAGTGTCGTCATAGTGACCAGTGCCAAGCTGTGGATACTAGTTTTGTGACATTCGATTCAGCTGTAGGTTAACAGTTGCTTGTGCAATGAATAAAATTAATCAATTATAAATAAATGTGTTGTATCTACTATCGTTGAAATGCCAGTTTTTTATAAACTTTTGTTATGCGGCGAAGGGTATTGTATCTCGCTCGAGTACGCCTTACAGGGCAGAGGGTATTGTATCTCGCTCGAGTGCGCTTATGGGCAGAGGGTATTGTATCTCGCTCGAGTACGCCTTACGGGCAGAGGGTATTGTATCTCATTCGAGTGCGTTTATGGGTAGAGGGTATTGTATCTCGCTCGAGTACGCCTTACGGGCAGAGAGTATTGTATCTCACTCGAGTACGCCTTATGGGCAGAAGGTATTGCATCTCTCTCGAGTGCGCTTATGGGTAGAGGGTATTGTATCTCGCTCGAGTGCACTTATGGGTAGAGGGTATTGTATCTCTCTCTCGAGTGCGCCTTACAGGCAGAGGGTATTGTATCTCGCTCGAGTGCGCTATGGGTAGAGGGTATTGTATCTCGCTCGAGTGCGCTTATGGATAGAGGGTATTGTATCTCGCTCGAGTGCGCCTTACAGGTAGAGGGTATTGTATCTCGCTCGAGTGCGCTATGGGTAGAGGGTATTGTATCTCGCTCGAGTGCGCTTATGGGTAGAGGGTATTGTATCTCGCTCGAGTGCGCTTATGGATAGAATTTATTATCAAATGTAGCAGTTATTGCTCATAATGCAGGAGAGTAATGTGTCCCTGTTTGAGGATTATGTGCACATGAAAATATTGCTGAAGCATTGCTGCAAAATTAGCGCACAGGGTGTGGGTGATTAATACATGACCTCTAGGGTGCTGGCACATGAATATCATCTTTACCACCATTAATTAAATACCAGTAGTATCTATTTTTACAATTAAATTAGAGTATTTGTTTTAGAACTCACTACCTATTCATGCTTTGACATATCTGTAACTTTACTGTGGGTGCTTGATAAATAATTGTATTATTTATGGCAGAATTATCCATTGCAAGCAAAACTAGGACAGGTTACTGGATAGATGTTATTAGCTTGTTTTTCACCTGTTGTAAAAATTTCTTTTCTGGAACTTGTCATTTCTTTATAATTTCTGATTGTAGTGTCATGTATTTGCTGTAGGGCTGTTGTTGGTATATAAATATAATTAACACATGTAATAAAAATGTTACACTTAAACTAGTCGTCTTGAAATTTGTGTTTTTTACCTTTTCGTAAAACGTAAACCAATGTGCAAAACTGAAACTGCACTAATAACAAAATAATCATGTCGACAAAATATAATGGTGAAAATAAATCACTTTATTTGAAAAATGTGTCACTAAGTCACATGATTTGAAAATATATAATACATTACGGTAAATAAAAAGGATCACACGTGAATGTGGATTAAATTTTAACGACGTATAAAAACAAGTGAACAACATAAACATCTGACACATTTTATAAATCGTGACAAATAACAACCGTGATCAAAATACCACTGCAAAATAATACTCGTTCAATTTACGGCAAAAATTTTCTTCATTCGCTAGTAAGTTATCCACTCATTTCAAGCACGAATTGAACTTTTGATTGGAGGAATTGTGTAGCCCCGGACAGAACAAAGTAGTCGAGTTCGATTAAAAAATCCAGAACAACAGATGGAAAATACAAACAGAGCTTTAACTTCTTCAGGACCGCACCATTCAAGATAGGTCTTATAAGACATGACTTTTCCGCTACTGTATGAGAACAGACATAACTAAATGATTATAAATTAGGTACTGTTCTATTCAAGACAATCTCGGCTGTCCAAGCATGCTATTTGTTTGAACATTTGTAAGTGATCTAATTGGATAAAATTAAGAAAAACGCCATTTTCAGCCTATTGAGTAGCTTAGTCTAGTGTACACCTGCGTGACCGTACACACTATTTTATTGATTGCCTGTTTGCTACAGCCTAAGGTGTGCAGTGTTCTGCTGCTTTTCCAGGAAAATCAACCGATCAGCCGAGCACAAATTAAAGTCGGTTTCATTTTTTGACAGGAATTTCTTTCTAAAAATAAAGTAGACTTGAGACTAAAGTGAATCACAGTGTTTTGTCTGGATAGTTGAAATTTTTTGCATTAGCTGATTTCATACAAATGATACTGTACTTTTCGCCAAAAATCGATTTTTGCTTCGCCTAAGGCAAACAAATGCATTTCATACACAATTCTGCAAGAAAATCCATTGTGAGAGGAGCAGAAACCCATAAAAATCATCAAATATAATGTAATCGCTGCCTAGTTAGACAGTTTGTTCATGAACTTGTGCAAAATGCAGTTAACGCTTACGGCCCTGAAGGAGTTAAGTATTACACGTTGATTGTTGTTTCACAGGTGTTTAAGCAAGTAAACAGTTTTGTTGTCGAAGGCACTAGAATCACAAATTGGACAAAAATTATTCTACAATCACAAATAATATAAAAATTATGTCTAACATTATTGCACAAATCCAAAAAAGGAATCGGATTCTATTTCGCCTACATAGTGATTGCTAAATACAACTCAGCAAAACTGCCTATTATAATTATCTTCGTGTATCAATCTAATGGCTAATGATAAATTGATAATTACAAATTATCAATTACAAAAAAATAATAATCGTAACTAACAGCACGAAAAAGAAACGTTAACAATTCTATACACGGCAAACACAAACTATAAATATACTCTTTTAATAAATGCAGCATGATTCTTGGTTAAAACAAAATACAATTCTGCAATGTAAGCAAGCAGAAAATTTACTGCTTCAACTCTTCATAGGAAATGCTGTCATTTGATCAGCATAGCAGCTCGCGTTGTAACAGAAGCAACAATTTGTTCGAAAAACAATTAGTGTTTTAAAGCTATACAACCTATACAACAATTGCCTTTTGATTTTTCACTGCAACCTGAGTTTACCTTGGTTTTTTCAACAATAGTTTCTTCCACACCTAATTTCCTATTAACTCAATTTTTGTGAAGCCATGAAAATTACATTAAGCATAATCACAACTCATAATATTTATCACAAAAGCCAGCACACATTGTGGCTGGAAAAGTAACAATTTAATTTCAAATCAAAATACATTATTGTCAATTATTATCAATAACTTAAATATAAGCAACTTGAGATGATTTTTTACCTATTAACATTACTTTGGTAATTGAAAAACATTATGAGCAAAATATTATTGAAATTAGCCACTCTCACGGTGATTTTACAATGTACGAGGTCCTCCTTTTGGTGGGGTTTCAAAAAATTAAGATCCTCATAAAAGATTACATAAAAGCCTCATTACACAGACATTACCCTAAATGAAATACATTACTATTTGGCAAGGCTTGTCGTTAATAAACTATTTGAGTTTCCGGAGAAATTGTCTTTCTCGACGACAACTTCAGTGATAACAAATCGCCGCATTCGCTAATCGCCTGAAGAGTCTAAAAACAAAAGAAAACACCTCGAAGATGAAAACTACCTCAAAAATATAGATAGTTTTGGGTGAAATAACGTTGGCAAACGAAAACATCGGTCTCTACAAGCACCATGATAGGTTCCACTCTAAAAGAGAGTATAAGAGCTTCGCCACATCTTGTTTGCTGTTTGTTTGATTTGCATGTATGACTGTTGTTAGTTGTGCTTTGACATTGAATCTACACTTTTGTGGTTCAATGTGCCATCATCAAGCATTACAGTCTATCACACTGTGAAACAATGGGACCCGGACACAGTGACAATACAAAACATGGAGGAAAGGTGCACGACAGGGTCGAAAGACACTTAAATGTCTCAACTTTAACTCGTCCTTTTTTCTGTAAAGCAAAACAGAAAGATTTTTCGTATCCTACCCCATTTTGAAGTACGATAAAAAGTATACATTTTAACACATATAATAATGCCAAAGGATTTCTGATAAATAAATTATAGATTAAAAACTTAGTTAATGGCGGGCGAGCCCAACTATTGATGACATCACAATATTCCACGTGTTGCACGTGTCTGTGAAAGCAAAAATTGAAGTACAGTGCTATTGCAAGATAGTCAGTATGTTATGCTAAACTAGGCAAGTTTTAACATGAAAATTCAAATTTCAAATTTATCACTGTACTCACGCATGAGCTGTCGAACATGTGTAGTATGTCACAAACTAACACATTTCAATATTTTAGAGTAGATGGTTTTAACCTACAGTTTGGAATTGGGTCCAGTTTTCCTGTAAGCTTTATCAAAAGTTAAACTTCCTGGAATATACTACAGGCGGGCCATTCCACTGGGTTAGCCATTGTTGTAATTCAGCCGAATCAAGGCAACTAGTTTGGATATCTTTCGGTCTTTTCATCATCATAAAAAGAGACTTTTCGCAATGACAAATTTGTAGCATGGTTACTTGTATGTAATGCTTTTAAAGTACACTTTAGTATGCAGTATATTACATTATGATTGCACATATTGTTAATGGTTGATGTACTTCCGGGAGCTGTACTAATGTACATATGGGTATTAACTGATAAAACCTGATCTACTACAGGGGTGCAATCGCGGAATGTAATTTTAATTTCCTGATTGGGATCAATATTAAATCAGGATCGTTGGATCGAAATGTGTCACGTTAAAAAGAAAACTATTCATCTTGCACCGTTATTATGTAAAATAATCAGTAAACAAAGCTTCTATTACTAAAACATGTAATGCAAAAGCATGGTGCTTTTTAAACAGACATGTGAGACACTAGCTTGTCTGATACTACAAAGTTATAAGTGGTTGTATAAAAATGCAAAATTAATGCAATTTTCATTCATAATTCATAATGCTGCAGACCAGTTTTGGTTCAAACAGATTTTCTTTTCTTTGGGGCCTAAAATATTAAACTACTTGAGTTAAACAAAACCTACAGTAAATTATGTAGTCATTTGAGAAAGTCAAAATTGTAAATTATAGAGCAATGTACAGCATGAAAGACGAATAGTTTTTTTATGCCCCGAAGCAGGTCAGTTCTTGACCAAAAATGGTCAGTAACATATGAATTATGAAAAAAATAAGCATCGTTTGTCAAATACGGACAAAGAACGAATGCAATGATTGGTAAATATTTTAAAAAATGACTTCAAATTACACATTTAGTGGTGTCTCAGACCTGGCGTTATAACGAGGTTTGACTGTACGTAAACACTGAAATGTTAGTAAAATATTTACTTGTTAAGAAACAGGTTACTTTTGTTACACACAGTATAAAGATAAGTTCACCTTTTTATACAAAACTGACTTACTTTATCAAGCATCTCTTTAGTGTGTGCAGCAGACAGACAAAATCGTGCCCTCCCCTCCAAAATGTGTGTTGCCGGAAATCCGACTACGACAACAGCCACGCCTTTCTTTGCCATATCTCTGTGAAAAGAACTGAAAAGCCAACCATTAAGTTGCATACAGTACAAAATAACACGATTCTCTGTACTTCGCAAAGAAAATTATTTAAATTTTTTTATTGCTGATAACATTGTTACTCACGCAAGTTTGGTGGGTTGGTACATCATTACTATAGCGGATAACATTGTTACTCACGCAAGTTTGGTGGGTTGGTACATCATTACTATAGCGGATAACATTGTTACTCACGCAAGTTTGGTGGGTTGGTACATCATTACTATAGCGGATAACATTGTTACTCACGCAAGTTTGGTGGGTTGGTACATCATTACTATAGCTGATAACATTGTTACTCACGCAAGTTTGGTGGGTTGGTACATCATTACAGGAACGACAGGTGAATCATCGTTGCCATAAACAATAAAGCCCATCTGAACTAACTTCTTTCTGAAGTAGCGAGAGTTCCGCAGCAGTTGATTGACTCTTTTTTTACCTGTCAGGTACAACAGCAAAATAACAATGTGCAATCTGGCATCTGTGTAATCACGTTGTAATCAGGGGCAGAACTAGATGTGGCAAGCAGGGGGGGGGCGCAAAAATTTTCTGGGGGGGGGGCGAGGTATCCGAAGTGGTTAAATAATGGTTAAGCCAATTTTAACCCCTTTTATACTGCATGCAGGCCTATAATTAGCGTGTGTAGAACGGCGTAGCGGACAGAGCAATAATGAGAAAATTAACTCTCAGTTAACCTAACGTTATTAATGTGCCTCTAACTAAATTGTTATTTACAGAAATTTATCACACACAAGTTTCAAGAAAATAATACACTGAAGCTACCAAACATTTTTTTACCTAATTCTAATTCATATTGAAAATGGTTACATGCGAACTGCAATTTTCACTGCAAAAAAAATTATTTGCCCGATTTTGCAGGGGGCCGCAAATTTTGACAAGGGGGCGCCCCCCCCTCGCTCCCCCCTAGTTCCGCCCCTGGTTGTAATATCAATGTCAGAAAACCTATAAACAACAAAAGTGCTTATCAGTGCTCAATGAAGTATGTTGGTGAAATCTTTAGAATTTAGAAAAAAATACTAGAAGATTTCAGTTTTTAGGGAAGTATGTACTCAAAAGATACTGATTTTTAAAATATTTTAAAGAATAAACTTAGAAAGTACAATAGTTTACAGGGGTGTCGGGTTGAGATGGTGGTTGAACAAATGAAAAACATGTCTTAGTTTAGCCAGTGTTGGTTAGTTCTTAAAATACATCTGTCGTAATTGCTAATTACTTCAGAAAAATTGTAATCAAATTATTCGTTACTGATTACTTTTAGCAAAGGTAATGCTTTAGGGAAAAGTGTGCATCTGTTTGGGCCGTCGGCTTTAGGGAGAAGTGTGCATCTGTCTGGGCCGTCGGCTTTAGCGAAGTGTGAATCTGTCTGGGCCGTCGGCTTTAGCGAAAAGTGTGCATCTGTTTGGGCCATCGGCTTTAGCGAAAAGTGTGCATCTGTCTGGGCCATCGGCTTTAGCGAAGTGTGCATCTGTCTGGGCCGTCGGCTTTAGCGAAAAGTGTGCATCTGTTTGGGCCGTCGGCTTTAGCGAAAAGTGTGCATCTGTTTGGGCCGTCGGCTTTAGGGAAAAGTGTGCATCTGTTTGGGCCGTCGACTTTAGCGAAAAGTGTGCATCTGTCTGGGCCGTCGGCTTTAGGGAAAAGTGTGCATCTGTCTGGGCCGTCGGCTTTAGCGAAAAGTGTGCATCTGTCTGGGCCGTCGGCATTAGCGAAAAGTGTGCATCTGTCTGGGCAGTCGGCTTTAGTGAAAAGTGTGCATCTGTTTGGGCCGTCGGCTTTAGCGAAAAGTGTGCATCTGTCTGGGCCGTCGGCTTTAGCGAAGTGTGCATCTGTCTGGGCTATTAGCTTTAATGAAATCAGACCATTACCTGCAGTACACCTAAGTCTGCATTAAGTTAATTCACTTTACAATTTTCTAGCAAAATTCACTATAACAGAGAATTTTTAGATCTAGACAACAGTTTTCTTTCCCTGCACACGAAGTGCACTACACTGTTCAATTTTGGTCTTTTTTACATTTACAATGTCTGATGTAAAGAAAGAGTAATTAATCTGAAATACCTTCACTGGTCCCGTCTTCACCCATTATAATTTTGGTCGTAGTGATAATCTGCTGGCAAACTGGAGGTGACATGGCAGTGGAATAAACTGTGTTGTGTGACGTTGCTCGCAAGTGATTCACCAGACGCTATACGAAAACATGTCAATGTGATACCTTAGATAAACAAGTACCAGTCCAAGTGGACATGTATCAGTGTATATTGGTAATCAGCTTTGCAAGAATAAGATCTTTCTCACCTCCGGAAACTTCTATTATTATACTGCTTCTTTAACTCCTTCAGGACCACACAATTCAAAATAGGTCTTATAAGACACATGACCTTTCTGCTACTGTATGAGCACCGACATAACTAAATGATTACAAATTTGGCATTGTTTTATTCAGGAGAATCTCGGCTACCCAATCATGCTATTTGATTAAGCATTTATTAGTGATTTAACTGGATAAAAGTAACAAAAATGCGCCCTTTTCAAGCACTCCAACTTAGCCTATTGAGTAGCTTAGTCTGGTGTACACTTGCGTGATTGTACACACCATTTTATTGATAGTCTGCTTGCTACAGCTCAAGAGAACCGTCTGCTGTACAGAGTTCCAGGAAAAACCAATCGATAAGCCAAGGACAAATTAAGGTCATCTCATCTTTTGACAGAAATTTCTCCTTAAAACCACAGTAGACTCGAGGCCAAAGTGTATCAGAGTGTTGTGTCTGGACAGTTGAAATTTTCTGCATTAGCCGATTTCACACAAATGACACTGCTGTACATTGTTGCAGTGCAAACACTGCAGCTACTGAAAACCTTTTTTTCGTTAAAAATCGATTTTTAATTTCTGTAAGGTAAACAAATGCATCTCATATATAATTTTGCCTGAAAATTCATAGTGTGATGAGTAGAAATCTGCAAAAATATCAAATGTAATGTAATCGCTGCTTTGTGAGAGCAGTTTTTCATGAAACCATGCAAAATTCAACAAACGTGTATGGTCCTGAAGGAGTTAATAAATGGTAATAGTTAAAAGTACTTGTGTTTTTTACAAAGTATACTGTACAACATAAGAGTACTTTAATCAAGGAAATTATTCTAAGAAACTAAACATGTGACTACTTTCATATATCCTGCCTAAAATTTCTTGTTCAAAACCACAAAGTTTTTACTCAAAAATGCAATGTTATGATTCAGCAGCTTGAAAACAAATTGCACTTCTACAAAAACGTTTACATATGTGCGCTTGCAAGCCAAAACCCGGCAAAAGTCAAAGTAGTTAAAACTACATTATGATGCTTCAAAGTAGAAAGCATCAAAAATTTGGTCAAATGGCAACTTTTTGTTTTTTACAAAAACAAATGTTGAATATTTTGGACTTTTATATTCTAGCATCAAATTATCGAGAAAATGTCCAAAAATACTAAAAATTTAATTTTATAACCCCATACCCAATTTTCTGGCTAGAACTAGTAGTGCAATTGTAAAAAACTTGTATTTTCAAACTCTGGTAGTAGCTCATGGAAGCAGTCATATTGCCTCAGGTTTTTTCTGCTACTAAGCCCAGGTCTTTGTCTGGAAGAGCCATCTACTGGATTTAAATATAACTTCAATGTGTTCTTGTAAAGTCCGTAGCAACCAACATTTGTGAGGTTGCTCATGTTCTTGTAAAGTCCGTAACAACCAACATTTGTGTGGTTGCTCATGTTCTTGTAAAGTCCGTAACAACCAACATTTGTGCGGTTGCTCATGTTCTTGTAAAGTCCGTAACAACCAACATTTGTGCGGTTGCTCATGTTCTTGTAAAGTCCGTAACAACCAACATTTGTGCGGTTGCTCATGTTCTTGTAAAGTCCGTAACAACCAACATTAGTGCGGTTGCTCATGTTCTTGTAAAGTCTGTAACAACCAACAATTGTGCGGTTGCTCATGTTCTTGTAAAGTCCGTAACAACCAACATTTGTGCGGTTGCTCATGTTCTTGTAAAGTCCGTAACAACCAACAATTGTGCAGTTGCTCATGTTCTTGTAAAGTCCGTAACAACCAACATTTGTGTGGTTGTTCATGTTCTTGTAAAGTCCGTAACAACCAACATTTGTGCGGTTGCTCATGTTCTTGTAAAGTCCGTAACAACCAACATTTGTGCAGTTGCTAAGTGTTTTCAAGAAACACGACAAAAAACAATGGCTAACTTTAACAATGATTTTCTCAAAATTATGCTTTTCAGTACATAGCCAGCCACTCAACTTCAACATGGATTATCTCAGCTTAGGAATAACACAGAGCAATGAGCTTGGTATCAAAATGATCCTCATGAAATGGAGATTCGGGACATGTAAAAATCTAGAAAAGCTTAACAGCCGACTTATGGACATTTTTGCTATGCAAGCACACATTTCTAATACTTTATTGACAATATTTCATAACATAACCTCACAACAATTTATTTGTTTATTTCACGTTAACAAAGTAACGTTTTGTAAATTGTTACAAAAAACAAATGAATAGAATAAACAGGTAGAATAATGTAGGACAACCCAATAGCATCATGTCACAATATTATAACATACACTGCATGGGCACTATGTTACTGCCAGAGGTAACAAATTGGATACACAAGAAGCTAGGGTGTCTGGGGGAGTGCTGTAAGCTCCCCCAGGGGGGTCTGGAGCCCCGACCACTTATGCATTTTCCTGTATTTAAGGACGTTTTGGAGGCCTCAAATGAGATCTAAATTCTGGTACACAGACTTCCTCAAACGTGAAAAATTCTGCTTTAAGAAATACATTTTACCTACATTTACCTAGGTAATATTCATTGTATTCTATTGTAGTAGTCATATATCTTAAAAGCAAGTTCGTAATACACTGCAATGTGGATGACCCATTACTTAAGTTTAGCACAATTAGTGTTAAGATTATCTATCCAGCAAAATCTGGATAGTCAAACATAAAACTGATTTAAGACTGTTAAGTTTACAGCCCATCCACTGTTTATACAAAGTTTGCATGCATGCTAATTTTTCCCACTGCACACAGTTAAATGCAATTTTACTGCATATTAGACTATTTTGCAATTGCTAGAAGCTATTTCCCCAGGCAAGTTCACCTGAAACTCGTGACTCATAATTTCATTGCTACCGTGAAAGGGGGGCCCAGGCTCCTTGGGCCCACCCCCTAAATGCAGAAGTGCAGTTACAGTTAGCTAAAAACTGTCTAGACAATGGAAATCTATAAGAGAATTGACACAATGTAAGTGATATACTATGCAAATCAACTGACTGCTCGGGGATTGCGCAAACAAACAAGGGGTTGGTGTTTCTTTGTTTACTGCTAAAAAACTTTATTTAGCCATAAAAAAATTTCCTTAAGAAATGTTGTGGACGACACACGTACATCAGTGTGTTCGTCTGCCGGCGCCCATGAAGCCCAGCGAATATTACTTGATGATGGATAATCTTTCTACCATCACGGGATAACCTCGGCAGATAAAAGATCAAAAGCAAACGTTCGAAATAACATCATTTTTATAGCAAAATCTAAATGTGGGTTAATATGAACAAAGAACAATATACCTTAGTACCAGCGATGTAGCCACCCGCAGCACCGAAACTCTTTGTAAATGTTCCCATAAGAACGTCAACATCGTTTGGATCACAACCCCAATATTCGACCACACCTCGTCCCGTTGGACCCATTGCACCTATGCTGTGAGCTTCGTCCAAGTACAGGTAGGCTTTGTATTTCTTCTTGAGAGCTATAATCTCTGGCAACCTTACCACGGAACCTTCCATACTAATTCATTTCAAACGGTTGAAATATAATTTCAATACGTAAGGATTATTGTTTAGTAAAATATTTCATAAAGGTAGTATTTAAAGTCTCTTTTTTAGTAATAATATTTCTTGTTTTTTAGTAATTAATATGTTAATTTTACTATGGGTGTGTTGTGTTGATTTTATAATGCTTTTCTTAATTTCCGTTTTTCATTTATATTTTTATTTTTAGTAATTACTAACCACGCTTGGACTGTAATGAAAATAATGCCATGTTTTTACATAACCAAGTAAAAAATAAAATTCTATTCTATTCTAAAAACTAGTTCATATTACTAGACGCTTGGCAGAAATGACAAAACCAATTTAGAAAGTAACATTGTGCCACATTAAAATTAAAAACGCTTCAATAATGATATACTAAACTTAAAAGAAAATCCATAAATTACATTCTGGAAAAATAAACTTTTGCTCGCAAAAAAATGCGAGCAACTAAAATTATTTACCTGTAAACACCTTCAACAACAATAAGTATCTTCTTCCAAGGACGATGTGTTCTGGGTTGACCATACACAACCGCATGTCGCAAAACATTCTCTAAGTTCTTTACATCTGAAAGAAAAATTCAGTACTTAAAATTAATGCATATATTAGGTACAGAAGCCTTGTTGATTAGTTAATACAACGAGCACTTCGAATAATTTTCATACATCTCTCAATAGAGGAACTAGATTATTTTATCATCAGAGGCATCTAGGCATCAATGACAGACGTGACTGTGACCACAGAGAAGAACAAACTGCTGAACATTTGATTTTTTGTTGTAGATTGATAAATGAAGATAACAGGGTTTCGTTGCGTAGCCCCTTCCTTCCATAAACTTGAGAAACGTAAAAAGTGAACGGAACATGAACGAATATATATTCATAAATATTGTAAAAGAAATTATCGTGAAAAAACTATTAGAATGACAAAAAATAATGTTGGGAATAACAGTTCGTTTAATTTTTTTGTCTTCTGTAAAACATTAATGTAAATTAAAATCAAATTATCCATGTTTGGCAAATAAATGTAACTATCTAAAAATGCAATTTATCGCCAACCAGTTTCAAACAAAACTGTTCATTAATAAGGCATCTAAAACAAAGAAATTCGCCAGAATTTAGAAACAACATCGAGATATGTAGTCTGTAAGGTAAGTTGTTAAATTATCGATATAATATTATATCATACACCTTTTGGCTATTAACTACTGAATTGTGTATCATTGTTGTTTTTAAATTCTGATAAATTTCTTTGCTTTAGTTGCCGTGATAATAAACAATTTTGTTCAAAACCAGTCAGCAATAAGTTAAAATCCGACAAAACTAATGAAATTTGTGCGAATTTTGATCATTTTTCATAACCTTAGCCAATCAACTATTTAAAAGTTTAATGAAATAAACAACGTTCTAACATGTTTTTTTACATCTTCCCTATGAACAGAGGGACTGTAAATAGCTTTTTCAAATAAAGATTTATTATTATTATTATTATTATTATTAATATTAATAAGGTACCACCAAACTTTTGAGGGTACAAAATTGCAACAATATAAGTTAACATAGACAATAAAAATTAGGAAAACGAACCATTATGCTGGAAAACTTTGATAGTAGCTCCGGATAATCTTGATCCCAAGACGATTGAGGCATGGTTCAGTCTATCACTAATTATTAGACAACCCTAAAAACAATGAAACACCAATTTACTTCAAAAAATTATACTCTCAGTATGTAACAGGTCCCAAGATGGGTGGCCAAGCGGTCTATATTTAAGACGGTCACCACGCAGTCTTGAGTTCGAGTCCACGGCTGCCAATGTCAGAACATATATCCACACGACTGCAAGTAGTACAATTACACACTTGCATTGTTTTTTTAACTCGCCTCTAGATGGCAGACAAAAAGTTGCTCAGTCACCATAGTAACGCCAACTTAAGCAATGCCCATTTTGGCAGTGTGATGTTAGAAGCTATAGCAGGACAATGAACATAGCAGCTGCGTGTCACAAACACCATGGCAGCCTATTGTTCCAGCTCAGCTGTGGTTGTGAGTGAAATTTTACACATTTTTTTACAAAATATCATTGTAAAGTTTATGCTCAGCATTTGAATAAATAACATATTCAGGTTGGATATTTCATTAGCTATTTGAAGATACTGGCTGTTTTTGTTTAAGTAGGCAAATAATTTAACTACTTGAGAAAAACCCGCCGGTAACACATGATAAACGCTTCATTTACTGAAAAAAACAGCATTAAACACTTAATAAATTTACTGAAAATGCACAAAACCCAAAAATTATCTTGACACAAAAATGTGATTATTACAAAGCTTAAGAACCCCTCTTAATAGATCCGTTGGTTGTTTTTACCTGCAAATACTCATTGTAACAAAATTAACGAATTTTGTGTGAGAAGTGAAATTTCTCAATGGCCAGCAAGCTAATGAAGCGCAACAATGAAACTTGTAATAACTGAACCATTTGCAGTCGCATGCATATATTCATTATTTCCTGTATTGTTGTAAGTGTAAGCGCTAAGCAGCCGTTAGTGCAAATGTTGTCTATTAAATGAAAAATGACAAATAAAAGCTGTGTTTGTGTTTGAAAAAAGCTTACTGCTTTCTCACTGCATAAAGCAAATTACTTTGTGTAAAACTAAGTTGTGATTTGTGTATCATTAACTTTATGCCTTCCTTTTTCTAAAATGAAAAAGTATTAACAGAACTGCCTTCTTGTACAAGTAGTCGTCGACTTACGACCTATGCATCTTACGACTGTCTGCCCCGACCCAGGCTTTATGACAATTATATAAAACCAACTATAACTCGTGTTTCTTTTTATTTTTTTAAACAAATTAACGTTAAATCACTATCTGTTTCAATAAATTCATCTTTGGCAACGCCATACTTAGCACATGTACATACACACCGTATTACATGTAGGGGTGTGCATGTTTATATGCACCACTAGAATTTACAGGTCGAACTTTCATCCAGTTCATCTTACAATCAATCAACCAGAAGTGATTGTGATCGTAAGTCGATGACTACCTACAGTTTGTTAACAGTACTGAGTTTACCTGTCAAAGACCTGCAACTAGTGGTGATTGTGCAAATTTAAATTTTTAAATATTACATGCCACTATTTCCAACACAAACTTCGCATGAAGTAAAATAATATTCAGAAGATATGAAACTTCACGATGTTTCCTAAGCTTCGTGTGAAAGTTCAGAAATTTCGTGCATGAAATTACTTGAATTTTTTTTATTACAGGCACCTAAAATCATTTATAGTTAAAACACCACAGCTTTATTAAAACTTTTAATTTACTTATTTAAAAAATCGTGTCGAAACATTTGACACAATTTTTTAACTATGTAAATCAAAAGTCTTAATAAAGTTGTAGTGTTTTTACTAAAATTTGCTTCATTGTAGTTAAATGATCATCGCTTAGCAGAAACAGGTTTACAACAGATTTAAGAAACTGAATGTTCCAAATGTAGTTATGCGCTAGCAAACCAAAACCACACATAAGTTAACACAGTTAAAACTACATTCAAAGTAGAATGCGCTAAAAATTTCACCAAATGCCAATTTTTTTGTTTTTTATAAAAAATAAATGCTAAATATATTGGACTTTTATATTCTAGCATCAAATTACCAAGAAAATATTTCAAAAATTACTAAAAATTCAATTTCGTAACCCCTTGGGTACTTATCCACTAAAAACTAGTACTGCATTTGTAAAAAACTTGTATTTTCAAACTCCGATAGTAGCTTATGGAAACAGCCATTTTGCTTGAGGTTTTTTCTGTTGCCAAGTCCATCTACTGGATTTAAACATAACTTCAATGTGCTCTTGCAAAGTCCATAGCAACCAATATTTGTACGGTTGCTAAGTGTTTTGTAGAAACACGACAAAAACCAATGGCTAACTTTAACAGTGATTTTCTCAAGATTATGTTTTTCAGTGTGCAGCCTGCACCTCAACATCAACATGGATTATCTCAGGTTAGAAATAACATAGAGCAGTGAGTTTGGTACCAAAATGATTCTCATGAAATGGAGATTCAGGATATGTAAATAACTAGAAAAGCTTAATTGCCGAGCTATGGACGTTTTTTGGATATGCTAGCACACAAATGCCAAAACACTCAACATCGTGTGATGCAACAATTAATGCACAGAACGACACAATGATGCACATTGCAATGCAACATTTTGCAACCTGATTGCGAAATGGTATTACGTTCCAACCTTGCTCACTAGACACGGCATGTTCATGGAATTAGTGGCAAATCCCATTCCGAAGCAGATCGCATCTTCTACTCCTAAGAATCTAGCTATTGTCTGCTCCAATTCCCGATGAATGGCAAGATTTCCTACAATTCAAAATGGATTATTTCAGTTTAACAAACATTCACATTAGGTCGGCCGCAAAAAACTGTGTACCTGTCTTACCTCATGAGTTCAAAAAATGTCAGTAGGAATGGGGAAAGAGAATCTTTAAAGAGGAATCGTGGAATATTTAAATTCAGGTTGAAATCCAGATTTGTTTATTTCCTATTAGTTAGCAGTAATGTTTTAAATTTTTTTTCAATGCACATTTTTTCACGCTTTCACATTACTAAATTATCGTATAATTACGGATTACTATAAAGTGTCTTTTTTATATGATATAAAGCCTTAAATTGCCAAATATTCTGATAATTATGGTATAAACGGCAACACTCGGCCATTAATACGATAATCAGCATCTTAAAAAACAGCAACCCATGCCCAGCCCGAGTGTTAGCTGTAGAAAAATATGGCTGCACCCTTGCCGAAACAACGATGTTATAATAATTATTGTGTTTTACGTTTTAAATTAAAAAATACGCTTTGACATGACTACGTCAGGTAAGTATATGAAAGTACACAAAAATAATAAAATCCCAGCCGGTTGTGTAATAAAATAAATTACCCGGACAATTAGACGATAAGCGAAGAACTTTTATTGTTGACCTTACGTGTAGTTAAAACGTCATAAAAAATTAATATATTATTAAAGCAATTTGAAATCCTACAATTCCTACAATCCATGAGCACTCAAAATTGGTGGTCATGGGACCAGGAACATTACACTTCGGTAACATCCCTGCCGACCCACCACTACTAGATGCATTACATTGCAGTTTTGCAATGTTAAGCTGCATTACAAATTTGTAATTTAACAATGTGAACCTTTTGATTTTTTTGAAGACTTCCGCAAGGTGTATCTCTATACTACAACCATTCAGTTATTTGACTCAATAACTCAAAAAAGCTCATTACTAAATAATAAAAACAGAAAAAAGGGAAACCTAGTTCACATCTCGTGCTACCAACTCCCACGCCTATTTCACGAGTGACGACCTCGGAAGCTTCCGCACTCGGTCCGTTGTTCTCTGCGAAGCCAAGGTAATTATATGAACCCATGTTCAACATTTTCTTCTTTTTGCCTGTCAACCTAAATTAAAATAAACACAGATTGCACTACTCGTCTCTCGAAGTGAAAATAGCTTTTTGTAAATTTCCAATTGGCCGGATTGCAGATAAATTAAATGAAATTTAACTAAACAAATAAACTAAAGCATACTTCTTTAATATTAAAACAGACAAAGTTACTAGAGTCGATTCAAAAACGTATTTTGAAGTTAATTTTCCCTGGCATACCTTACGTAAATGCTTTGCAGCTATCAAAAACTGAATATTTATCTGTATGTAGAAACGACCTTTGCAAAAAATTTTCAAGTCAATCCAAAATTAAGACAGTAGACTCCATTACTTATTTCCGAAACACAACCACCATAAGCAACAATCTTCGTAAACAACTGATGTAACCCTTTACCTGTTTGAAGTACTGAATGTTTTAAAAGTAGTTTTATACCATATGCACTTTTTAATTATCAATAAGTTCATGACTACTGTATACACTGTGACATGAGACATTATAATAATGGATTTTAATAAGATTAATCTTAACGTAAATTATTGTCTTTTAAATGTAATTTAAACTTCAGTGGATTTTAATTTATGTTAGGCAAAGTCATTTTAATGCAACATAATTTAATCGTAATTTTAAACAACAGTGTATCCTATTCTTCTCGACTCAAAGTCTCTCCAACTTACGACTCAAATTGCATTTTTTAAAACAAGATTCAAGTACTTTTGTACGTAATGAAATATTGTACAAAACTCCACATTTTGCAGTAGCTGTTGTGTTTGACTGTCAAAAAATCAAGCGATTTAACGGTTTCTGAAAGTAAATGTCGTGGAAAATGAAAAGAATAAAAAAATCCCTTTCTCTTTAAAGTCAGTACTCACACAAAATTCCAGTTGTAGTCATGGCTGATCCGCTCTAAACAAGTAACCTCGGCTCCTGGCACCCCCGTTATTGGAACGTTCCAACAATCTCGTATTCGCACATAAACATTGCGTTTATAAAAGCTCTCAAAGCTTGAATATAGTGGTACAAAACCCTGAAATGTAAGTTAAAATACAACTTTAGTAAAATTAAACAGCATGTAATTTTTACATTATCTGATGTAGCTACAGTAACGACTACAACATTTGCACTTTTGTCAATATATAAGTTTGGATTGCCGTTAGTTAGTTAACAATGCTAGGCGAAAACTACTCCCCCGATTTTTATGAAACCTTGTGGAGGGGTGGGGTATGTGAACACCTTCAATTTTGGTGCAGGTTTGGGACGTCCTGCACGAATGGGTGGGGAGGCAAAAAACTACTATAAATGAGTCCCCCAGCTTTTCCAAATAAACCCTGTGCGGAAAAACACTTGCGCGGCTCTTGGAAAGAGCTGGCCTACAAGATAGGGTAGTCTTTTTCCAGGTTCCATTTAGGGAAATTCTCAGTCGGAAGCTGCATACCTAATATTGCAATGTCATCAATTATTCTTTGTCTGTAACTTTTGCTCAACATGCGTGTAAACATGTGATATTTAATAGTTCAAGTAAGACATCAGAATAATTACTGGTGAATTCTTAACTAAGCACCCGAGTACAGTCAAATATACTCAAATCACAGTGTGCATGACTGAGTACAGTCAGGTATACTCAAGTCACAGTTTGCACAGCTGAGTACAGTCAAGTATATTCCAGTCACAGTTTGTACGGCTGAGTACAGTCAAGTATACTCAAGTCACAGTTTGCGCGCCTGAGTACAGTCAAGTATACTCAAATCACAATTTGCACTGCTGAGTACAGTCAGTACACTGAATTCACAGTTTGCACAGCTGAGTATAGTCAAGTATACTCAAGCCACAGTTTGCACGGCTGAGTACAGTCAGTACACTGAATTCACAGTTTGCACAGCTGAGTATAGTCAAGTATACTCAAGCCACAGTTTGCATGGCTGAGTACAGTCAAGTATACTCAAATCACAATTTGCATGGCTGAGTGGCTGAGTAGCTATTATTTTCTGTTTTTAGTTTTTTTTGACAATTTGTACTATTTTTTTCTCATTTAATTTTGTTATCTACAGTATCAAAGTTTATTTTTACAATACGTATCTAGTTACATGAAAGGGCAGGAGAATGGACGACCCTTTGATCCCTCCCTGTCCTGTTCCATGATTACAGTTATTTAATATTTACCAAAAACTTTTGCTGTAAAACTATATTGGAGAAAATAAATGTTCTACGTCTATGTCTATGTAAGCGATTTATGTGTGCTCATAACAAAACCGATTCACTTACATGCCAAACCATACCTTTAAATACTCTGTGGAAGAATGAATATCTTCCAGGCCATGTCTCTTCATGAAATCTCGGAGGTGTCCGAATATGACCAGAACAAGATAGTTGAAGTATGTGAGAAGAGCAGGAAGGAGCGGCGTCTGTTCGAATGTTTCGTGGATTACCGTTTGTTTCTTTTTCTTCTCCACCTGCAAAATTGCACAGTCACTTCTGATAGAGCTGTGTTAAAACAAGCAAGAAAAACAATGGCTGTACGTGTTTTCCGTAGTACAAGTCATACCATCATAGCTTTGACGTCATAGCTTATCATATAAGCTTTCACGACTTAGTGCTTAAAGACCTAATTTTAAATAACAAACGGCCAGACAGTCATGAATATTTGAAAGGAATCCTTTATTAGAAAACTCCCTCAATCGGAATAATGAAAAGTCACAATGTTTCAGACGGGCGCTGCAGTTTATCGTCAAGTGAAAAATGGGGTAAAAAAACTAAAAATCCAAATAAAGATTGTCGGAAATAGCTTTCCGAAGGAAAATCATTATTTAACAAAATTATTTAAAAACCATTTAATGGAAACGAAACTAAATTTATTACTTCTATGCTGCTTTGATAAACTTTTTGAGACTTCACGTTTAGAAATAACATGTAAAACCATATAAAAGCATATCAGACTGATTTGGTCTAGCTTCATAAAACCAAATAAAGAACAACACCAAATGTTCTTGACAAAAACACAAAAATCACTTTTTGGAGTTCTTTTACGTTATTTACAGATAAAAATGCCATACCTAAAAAAAGATATAATTACATATTAAAATTACGAAGACACAACAAGCAAAACACAGGAAAAACAGAAAACAGTATCGCTGGCTGCTATCACTGTAACTGCCAGAGAGAGAGAGAGAGAGAGAGAGAGAGAGATTTGATTTGATTTAGATTTAACTCTTTATTTCGAACTAGGTTCATAGAATACATAACATACAATACTTACAAGACATACAATAATTATAACCCCTCCTCCCAACATATACAAATTAATACATATATAAATAAAATAACAGTACAATATATATATATATACAACATCATACTTCCAGCCTGAATCCCATAATTTCTACATAATACTTTCCTCCATTGGTCTCTTATGTCTGAAGTGTAAAACGCGTCACTGTTATTCATGCCTTTATAATAAGATTTGAGCTTTGCATTACTCTACTGTATAAACTGTATGCAGTTTTCCTATGTATTACATCAAAGTATAAAACATCATGGTCTACTGATATGGTCCTGGAACTATAATCATATGGGTAGTTGAAAAGTTTGCATTTTGAAATACTGTGAGCTACTTTAAGTTTGCTGAGACTGTAGTTATAAAAATGTCGCCAGGTGGCCATGCCGTAGAAAGAATTACAATAAGAGTTGAACAGATGAGTTTTGACATTAGGTGAACAATGATGAAATTTTCTAAGAATACGGTTCGCTCTAGCACAAAAAAGACTTCGTTGTCTGATAATATCCATATCATCTTTGTTATCACTGGTGATAATATGGCCAAGATATTTTTCTGTTTCACACGATATAATTATTTTACCGGCTAACTCAAGAGAACCGAAATTGAACCCACTCATGCTGGGGGGCGTAATTGTTATAAGTTTAGTCTTGTCGACATTTATTAATACATATCAACTAAAGTTTATAAAGCAGTGGTAGTGGATGCTAGTAAACATCCATCATCAGCAAACATAAGGTGATTTATATAAGCACCATCTATCTGACAACCCAGACCGGTAGATGTGAGGAGAGAGAGAGAGAGAGAGAGAGAGAGGGAGGGAGAGAGAGAGAGAGAGAGAGAGAGAGAGAGAGAGAGAGAGAGAGAGAGAGAGAGAGAGAGAGAGAGAGAGAGAGAGAGAGAGAGAGAGAGAGAGAGAGAGAGAGAGAGAGAGAGAGAGAGAGAGAGAGAGAGAGAGAGAGAGAGAGAGAGAGAGAGAGAGAGACGAGAGAGAGAGAGAGAGAGAGAGAGAGAGAGAGAGAGAGAGAGAGAGAGAGAGAGAGAGAGAGAGAGACAGACAGACAGAGAGAGAGAGAGAGAGAGAGAGAGAGAGAGAGAGAGAGAGAGAGAGAGAGAGACAGACAGAGAGACAGACAGACAGAGAGAGAGAGAAAGAGAGAGAGACTTTGTGAGGGTGCTCATTAACTACAAGGGGCGTGACTGTGATACGGCCTTGAGCGACGCAGAAATACGCGCTGATATTGAAAGATACTATGACAACATCCAGATTGAACGATTCAAAAGAAAAGACGGGAAAAACTTGCCATTAGTGAAAGTTACGTTCCAGACAGGAGACGATCTCACAAAAGCAGTCCAGGAAAGCATACCAATCGGTCAAATGATGTGCTCGGTAGAAGAGTTTGCTCCTAAGAGAAGACCACTCAGATGTTTTAAGTGCCAGGGGTACAAACACATTGCGAAATGGTGTACTAGAGGCTCCAAATGTGGAAAATGCTCAGGAAAGCACGAATCAAACGAGTGTACTTCAGAACAGTTAAAGTGTGCAAACTGTGGCGAATCGCACGCGGCATGGGACAGAAGTTGTGAACTTTACGTAAATGAAGCCAAACGACTAAGCAATTACTCACCCTCTTTACCTACATCATTCATATGATAACATTCTCATGTCCCGCTTGCGAGAAACCTGTCAAACATAACCAAAAGGCTCTAGGATGTGACAACTGTTATAGGTGGATTCACCTAAGATGCTCACCGTTATCTGTTGACGATTATAATGACCTGGCTACAGATGATAATGAATGGTTTTGCCATCTTTGTCTACAGTCTATTTTCCCATTTAATAATATACCAGATGATGAAGAATTTAAACATATTGCACGTTTTTCAAATATTGGTTCTATCTTGTGCGATTATAACTTAAATCTCTTTTGCACTGAATCAGATGATAGCAATAATATCACGAATATGGCAGATCCTGATTTAAATTTTTTTAATACACCAAACTTAATACCAAAAAGCAATTACTATGATGAAGATCAGTTCACATCTTTGTACAGTAACACTAATTTCAATACACCACTGTCTATGATCCATGTTAATATTCGTAGCCTAAAAGCTAATTTTGATTATTTAAATGTATATTTAGAGTCATTAACTATAAGTTTTTCAATTATTGCCTTATCAGAAACATGGCTCCAAGATGATTCAGGAGTAACCATTTCCCTGCCAGGATATGAATTTGAATGTATAAATCGTAAACACAAATCTGGTGGTGGAGTCGGCTTGCTTATAAGGAAAGACATACCTTATACAGTGAGAAAAGACCTATGCCACATCAATGATCCAGACATAGAATCACTTTTCATTGAATTACGCAGCAAGAATAAAAATATAATAATGGGAGTAATATATAGACCGCCTGGTGAAAATCCTAACCATTTTACAGACAAAATACAGAACACTATGGAAATTGTTAATCGACAAAACAAACATATTTTCTTACTAGGAGACTATAATATAAATTTAATAAACCATGCTTCTCACAACGAAACCGGACACTTTTTAGACACAATGCTGACCAATTATCTGTTTCCTACTGTTACAAGACCAACAAGAATTACGCCTTATTCAGCAACACTAATTGATAATATATTTACCAATGCACTAGATTATAAGTATAAATCAGGTATTTTTCTAACAGATATAACAGATCACCTCCCAATTTTTTTAATTATTGATCTCAAAATTGAAACATACAGTAAGGAATACGTGCGCAAACATATTTATAATGTTCATATAAAAAACAAAATTATCCAAGATTTAAATCAATGTGACTGGTCAGATTTATATTCTGCAACTAATACCGAAGACGCATACAATTTATTTCATACTAAGCTTTCTGATATCTATAACAAACATATTAAACTACAGAAAAGCAATAACAATCATCAAGCAGGAAAAAAACCTTGGATTACTACAGCAATTTTAGTAAGTGTTAAGCGGAAAAATAAAATGTATCGTTCTCTGGTGAACAAGACAAATAATGACGTATCTGAAGTAGAATACAAACGATATAGAAATGAACTTAATACAGTTATAAAAGCATCAAAATGTCAGTATTATAGGGATAGATTGATGACAGTTAAAGATAACATAAAAAAGACATGGGATACAATGAAAGAAATTATGCATAAAGAAAGGCAAAATCGATCCATTACGTTGTTCATAAACAATAAATTAATTAAAAATAATGTAGAGGTGGCAAATGCTTTTAACGATTACTTTGCCAATATTGGACCAATATTATCAGAACAAATTGAAAACACAAACGTAAATCCATGTACATATCTTAAAGGTACCTACCGACAAAGCTTTTTTATTAGTGCAGTAACAGAAAATGATATAATAAATACTTGTAAATCGTTTAAACGGAATAAAGGTCCTGGTAAGGACAAAATGCTACCTAAAGTCGTAATAGACACCATTGACTACATCTGTAAACCTTTGCAATATTTAATTAATTTATCTTTTCTTACAGGTGAAATACCAACGAAATTGAAAGAATCAATTATTGTTCCTTTGTTTAAATCAGATGATCCCATGTCTCTGAACAATTATAGACCAGTGTCCTTATTGCCTTTTATATCAAAAATATTAGAAAAAGTTTTTTACAATCAGTTATCTCATTATTTAATAAAAAAAAGAATTCTGAGTAATAAACAATTTGGTTTCAGAAAAGGTAGCTCCACTGAAATAGCCTTAACAAAAATTATAGAAAATATCATTAATACAGTTGAAAAAAATGGCACATCCTACGGAGTATTTTGCGACCTATCAAAAGCATTTGATACAGTAAACCATGACATTCTGCTAAATAAGTTGTACTATTACGGTATCAGAGGTTTGCCTCATATGTGGCTAAAGAATTATTTAACAGGGCGCACTCAGACAGTAAAATATAATAACGCTTTTTCAGATGTAACACCAACCAAATGTGGCGTGCCCCAAGGATCAGTCCTCGGGCCACTACTTTTTTTAATTTATATTAATGACATCAAATTTTGTGTTAAAAATCACAATTTATTTCAGTTTGCTGATGATACAAGCATTTTTTTAGCTTTCATAAAATAGAAACCAATATTGACTACATAAATACAGTTCTACATGATCTAGCTATATGGTTCAAAACAAATAAACTTTCACTAAATTCATCAAAAACAAAATACATTCTGTTTAGATCCCGAAATAAACCAATCCAGGCGAACCACGATTTAATAATAGACCATAAAAGAATTACACGTGTAAAAGAACTGAAATTTCTGGGATTAATACTGAATGAGCATCTAGACTGGCGACCACATATATTCATGATCAGATTAAAAATATCAAAAAATATAGGTATCATTTCATATATTAAAAACTTTCTGAACACCGAACATCTTCTAACATTATACAACAGTTTAATATTATCATATTTAAATTACTGCACAACATTATGGGGCTTTACTTATACTACAAATTTAGAATGCTTAAGAGTTTTACAACGAAAATTTTTACGTGTCATCTTCAAACTAGACAAAAGGATCACAATTACTACTACACATTTTAAGCAATGTCAAATATTACTTCTGGATGATGTTATTAATTTTAATGGATGTATATACATGTATAGAACAAACAACAACTTATTTCCAACTTTTTTTGAAAATCCAGTCAAGATAAATGTAAAAAAATACAATACCAGACATAATGAATATATACCAAGACGTTGTAGAACAAATATGGCGAAACACTTCATTAGCTATATGGGACCAGTCCTATGGAACAGACTAAGCCGCAATTCGAAATGTAGTCACTCCCTTTTAACTTTTAAAAAAACCGTCAGAAAAGAAATATTTCAAAAGTATTAAGAGTAACACAATTTTAGGCTCAAACTGTATACACCAAAAAATTATTCTGTAATGAAATTTGCACATTATGGTCTATATATAAGTAACTGTGGTAAATACAGTTGTATTTTATATATTATATATGAAGTGTATTTATGTGTGTAAAATGTATTGTACTTCTGCAAATTGAGAATAAAATTTGAATTTGAAAATTTGAAAAAAAAAGAAATGAAACAGTTTTCGCAAGCAGTAAGAAGTAATTGTATACATATGCTACATCAACAACTTTGCAAAACTGTATTGTCGCAATCAGCTTAACGCTTAAGTAAGAAGAAGTAAATTCGTTTTGGCACATTTGAGTGTGCCGCCTCTTTTGCACATTGCTCCGTTTGGTTGCTATGGCTTGTTAATATTATTAAAATTTTAATGCAAATCTAATCCCTACATCTTGTCATTCGCCATTGTTTCTCATCATATCATTACACTTATTACCTTACAGGCTTTCCTTCCTTTTATCTTGAAACTTTGTTATTCCATTTTGCCTATTCGGCTCAGACCTTACAAGTTCATCTTCTGATCTGAGCCGATAATTGACTGCGCTGAATTAATCAATCGTTTGGCTATATTTCATCTATTATTTTTATGTTATTTTCAAATTGTGAATTTTTGTGTAAGATATTGTTAAATTGTACTTGGCTTTTGGAATAAATAAATTATATTATATTATATTATAAAGAGGAGAGGGAAGACACGAGTAACTTTCATCAGTTTTTGGTACTGTTCAAACTGAGTCATCATTAAATTGGTAAAAAAATGTTTCAAATCCATTTTTCCATACATTCACTGACAGCACACTACCAAGAACAGGGTCACAAAGAACTACTGTTATCGAATCAGCCATCTTTTTCATGAAAGAAAAACTGTTACTTTAGTAAAAGACAGACTGCGTATTACCTGCCCTGTGGCGTTATATTCGGACACACCATTTTGCCCGGTAATTACTTCGTTTTTCCTGCTCATGGAAAACATTTCAATTACATCTATCAACTTTCAACACTATACTACCATACTGTCCGCAACAGCCCATTTTTGTTATTTTCTAAGCCGGGTGACGCACTGCCACGCATTTTTCAGTCCAATGATGCAGCACGCCATTTAGTTCTTTCACACTTTAGGTTGTGCTCATCTTGGTAAACGAAATGGGAGTCAACGAACCGCTGAACTATTGAGCGAAATAAGTGTACTGCTCCCATGGTCATATTCAGTTTCGGGACCGTAAACGTTTGCTGCATCTTGCATGGGTTCATGAAAAGCAGCTCTCAGTAAGCAACAATTGTGTTATATTTGATAATTTTTGTGGGTTTCTACTCCTCACTAGGGGTGAGCATTCTCTACCAGAAAGCGAATTCGAATCGAACCGAATTTGTGACTTTCGAATTCGAATCAAACCGAACTTCAGTGTTTCGAATTCGAACCGAATTCGAATTGCGATTGAACAATTTTCGAACTAGTTTTCGAACCACCAGTAAAAATTAGTCTTACAAAGATCATGCATATCATTAGATTTTGTTCAGCAATAAAACGACTAGTAATTTGCTTAAAGTTGTGCGCAGAAATAACAACTAAATTGTGTTAATTGCATGATGTTTCAATCATTTTAATGATCAAGAACAGATGTGATTGAAGTGCTGAATTATTTGAATCTATAGTTTTGGATTCGAATCGAGTTCGAACTAAAAAAACTCGTTCGAATCGAATTCGAGCGTTCGAATTCGATTCGAACGTTCGAACTCGAACGTTCGATGCTCACCCCTACTCCTCACACAATGGATTTTCATGCAAAATTGTATATGTTTACCTTAGACAAATTAAAAATCAATTTTTGACAAATAAATTTAAATAAGCTTTCAGTAACTGCAGTGTTTTCACTGTAACAAAGTATAGTATCATTTGTGTGAAATTGGCTAATGCAGAAAATTTTAACTGCCCAGCCACAACACTCTGATTCACTTTGGCTTCAAGTCTACTCTATTTTTAAGGAGAAATTGCTATTAAAAGATGAAGAAACGACCTTAATTTCTCCTTGGCTGATCGATTGGCTTTTCCTGGAACTCTGTACAGCAAATGGTTCCCTTGGGCTAGCAGGCGATCAATAAGACAGTGTGTACGATCACGCAAGCGTACACCAGACTAAGCTACTCAATAGGCTAAGTTGGAGTGCCTGAAGAGGACATGCTTGTCTTAATTTTATCCAATTAAATCACTTACAAGTGTTTAAGCAAACAGGGTGATTGGCTAGTCGAGATTCTCCTGAATAAAACACACCCTAATTTGTAATCATTTAGTTATGTCTATGCTCATACAGTAATAGAAACATCATAGGTCTTATAAGACCTATTTTGAACGATATGGTCCTGAAGGAGTTATAGTGATGAGCCGAAGCTGTCGGAATGAAATTCGAACTTGCCTACATCACGAAATGTCAGGAAGAATGCGAACCAGGAGTGGGAGTTGATCATTGTTCATCAAGCCGTTAAGATTTGTGTAGCATTACCTCTGAGATGAGAGTCAGAGTTGGAGGTACCTTACTGTCGGCTATTGTAAGACTTGTACGAAAGTGTTTAGAAGCCAGCCCAGCAAGGCAAAAAGAAGTTAAACACTGCAGGTTCCACTTAGCAACTCAAAGTAAATTACTTGTATGCAGAATTATTGAGGAGGCTATAATTAGCTCTTTTATGCAGAACACTAAGATGAGATTATGATAAAGTCATTGGTTAGATGTAAACAAACTTGACTTATTATTATAGTGGAATTGACTTGGTGGGAATAGTGCTCACTAGGGGTGACCTTTTTTACCAAAAAATCGAATTATAATCGAATTCGTGACTTTCGAATATGAATCAAACCGAATTTTGTTATTTCGAATTGATTTTCGAAAGATTTTCAAACGAGTTTTCGAACCCTCAGTAAAAAGCAATATTAGAAAAACCATGCATAGGCCCTATTACTCGATCTTTTTCTGCAATAAAACCACTAATAATTAGTTTAAAAATTTAACACAAAAATCATTACTAAATTGTGCTAATTGTGTGATGTTTAAAACGTTTTAATGACAAAAGAATATATCTGGTTGAAGTGCTGAATTATTCGAATCTATAATTTTAGGTTCGAATCGAATTCGCATTAAAAACGCCTTCGCATCGAATTAGAACAGAATCGAGCTAGAACGTTCGATGCTCACCCCCATCCGTAATACGCTCGCAAGCACTCCTTAACATGTCAGTGGCATGCCTGAAGCACGTGGTGCGTCATTTCTTTAAGAAGTCCAAATAACCAATCATAACAAACAAATCAGCAGTAAATTCATTGGCAATCTGTGAGCTGTCGTCTGGGATACCGGTCGTCGTCGTTTTGAATTTGAAACATTATTCAAAAATATTGAATCATTGTTTCTGTCGTCTTTTCATAGTACAGCTACTTTCTGAAGCTAAAAACCGTGAGTTGTTTTTAATTTTTTTCTTTTAAAGGTTGGGACATGAATAAACGGCTTTGATTTACTTTTAGAACTTTTCAAGTTCCAACAGCACTTTCAATTATTTCTAAGTACTTGTAATTTTGCATGACAATTGGCATATTAGAATAAAATTAAAAATGAATTATGTAAATAAAAGTGAATAGTTGAGTACATTACCATAGCTACAATTTCGGGTTAAGTTGTTGTTACATTAGTCTAACTAGTATTAGTTAGAAAAGTTAGGGCAGCTCCAATTGTTTGCGTGTTGATAGTTAACCCTTGAAAACTCGGATTTATTAAAGTTTTACTTAAGATATTTTATTAAATTGATTTGAAACAATTGAATTTATCGATACGTTGGTATCAGTGGTTTGGACCACATTAAAAAACATTTACTATAGGGATTATATAATAAGGAAAATCTAAACTTTACAGTCGGCCAGTAAGTTTAGTATCCATTGTCAGGCATCACTGACTTCTACAGTATTATAAATAAAGTGCTGCGTAATTACAATGAACTTAAAATAACAGCTGTGGTGGAAACTGTCATGTTGCAGCACCATGAATTGTGTGTTACATACATACCTTTTTGACTTGTATGACTGACAGCTTACAGCATTTGCATGAAAACATATGTATGAATCCAGCAGATTTTATTGAGAGTAAAATAATGTGATGAATTGTCTCTGTCTGTTTTTCAAGAATAGTATCGGTATCTCATGAATATTTAACTACAGAATTTAAAGAGGTTTTGTCTAATTTTTTGTTTTTTTAAGCAAGAGTTTCTAAACTTAACAACAATAATGAAACAAGTCTAGAACAGTGGTGACTTGGCCCTATGATAGGTTTGATAATGTTGGTCTGTAACAATGCTTCATGAACATTGCCACATTGCTATTTGTTTAGATTTGAACAAATTGACATCACGCAATGCTACCATTACTTGTTTAATTGCTTCAGCTTCATATTGGATTATAGAGGGATTAAGGTCTCTAGTACAAACAGAAAATAATTGTGCACTTACATATTTAATAAGCTGTTTATCAACGGCTAGTAAACTAGCTGTTTTCAGAAACCTTTAATTCATACAAAAAATCATATATTGTAACTCTTTACTTAAGTTCAAATTTAATGCAATGTCTATTGTTCTTATTCTGCCTCTTTTTTAGTTTAATTATGGATGAAAACCTAGAACATGATGTGACACCCCGGCAGCCAGAGCACTTGGTGCAAGAAGCCGAACAACCATCTCCTGTAGACTCACTGAGCTCAAATCAAAGTTTTGAAAATATCGAGGTTGAAGAGAAAACTGGAAGTACTTTGCCAGAATTTGTTGAAGCAGGTGACAACTTAGTTGATTCTCTGGAAGTAGAGAAACCTGAACATACAGACCAACCACTGGCAACAAGCGAGGACATGTCTGAGCCCGTGACAGAGAAACAAACAGCAATTGTTGATCCTCTTGTGGACTTGATGTCAGAAGGTACTGGTGATGAACAAAATGCCGAGAAAAGTTCTTTTGAACCGTCCGAAAAGCCGTTCATTTTAATGGATGAGCCTGTCACCGATGAACTGTCTAGTGCTCTTGATGTAAAACAAGAACCTGAGGAAGAACTAGTAAAAGAAGAATTTGATCAAGAACCCCAAGAAGAGCCAATCATTACCTTACAACCTGAAGCAGCTGTAAATTATGGTGAGCCCAGTGGTGTTGTACCAGTACACGATGCTTTAGCTAGCGGCACTGCACGCTGTCTTTCTAAACCTAATGATTGTCTCATACAACCTTCTGCTCTTGATTCTATCGCTTCTCCTAATGTGGAATGTAATGCACATTCTCCTATGCAATCTGTTCCGTCTCTGTCGCCTGCTAGTTGTAGTTGCAGTAGTAGTAGTAATGTGCCGGCAGAATCTTCGGACTATTCAGGACAGACTAGTTCACAGCACGTTTCAGACTTTTTGCCTTCTGAAATTCGGTTGCAAGAAGTTGGTGTAGATACCCCTTTTTACGTAAGTGAGAAGGTTGATGAGAAATGTGCACTGCAGGTCACTGATTTAGTACAGTCAGAGGCTGTTGAAGAGCAAGGATTAGCAGAAGAGGGCATGCCGGCTGAAGGCTGGCAAATTGAACTACCAAGGGACGGTGATAAACCAGATTTAGGGTATTGCGAGCAAGTGTCCGTTGAGCCTGAGGTTGTAGCAGCACAGTCAAAAAAAGAGAAAGTTCCAAATGATACTGATTTGTCTGCTTTATTAGAAGAGGTTGATCAGTTAATAAGGGGAGCCAGTGAAATGTGTTCACCTGTAAAAGCGAGCACTGACATAGATACTGCACCAGACAATTTTAGAAAATTATGGGATACCTCTGAAATGCTTGGGTCACATAGTTTAGCAGAAACAGGAAGTGAAGAAATAGACACTGGTCCAGACCATTTAGAAACAGTGTGGGATACCACTGAAATGCTTGGGTCATATAGTTCACCTGTAACGGCAAGTGAAGAAATAGAAACTGCTTCAGACCAGTTACAAACAGTATGGGGTACCACTGAAATAAGTAAGCCACATGATTTACCAGAAACAGCAAGTGAAAAAATAGGTGATGTTCCAAACCAACCAGAAAGGGTTTGGGGTATCAGTACTACTAAAACACATGGGCCACATAATTTTTCAGAAACAGCAAGCGAAGAAATAGATACTGCTCCAAACTACTTAGATACAGTTTGGGGTCCCACTGTAATGCTTGGGCCCTACAATTTTCCAGACACAGCAAGTGAAGAAATCGATGCTGCTGCTAACCAGTTAGAAACATTTATTCATGACCGTGAGTTAGAACTCCTTGAATCAGAGAAACCAGGTCTTGAATTTGATAAGGGAGAGACAGATTGCACTGATTTGCCAGAGCGTAATTTATCAAAAATGAAAATTCCACCTGGGCAGAAAGAAATGCCTGTCATAATTGATTCATTGGGTAAATGTGAATTGGGTGGCAATCAGTCGGAAATCAGTTCATACAGTTTAGAACCATCAGAAACTGCATGTCCTTTGACCCAAGAAGACAAAGACAATGACGACGTTACTGCTAGCACTGAGTGTTCATTATCCCACTCTCATTTTGTTACAGATTCACCCATGTTTGAACCTAACCTTGAAGCCGGTATTGAGCCCCACCCTCCAGCCGAAGAACCCTTTTCCCACGAAGAAATGAATATACCAGCTAGCGTGGAAGAGGAAGTTGTTGACACTATAGAAGAAAAAGTTCTCCCTGTTATTGAAGCTAAGGAAGAAGTTATATCAGAAGTGAAACACATTGATGCAGAAGGTAGGCATATGGTTATTATTATTACTATTTTCTTTACATAATTATTGAGAATTTGATGAATTAGGATGTGTATTGAATGATCTTCTTTACATCAAAGCATTTCTAATTTTTCTTGGTTTGAAAACAGCAACAATGGAAATGTCGTAATAATATTTTTTAATTCTTTGTCACTTTGCAGAACCAGTAACATGTGTTCTGTATAAATTTATAATTAAAACGTTGAAATTATTTAAATAGTCATGTTATCTGTTTTTGATAGTGTATCGAAATTAGCTGAGCTAAGCTGTCAGTACTTTGCTACAGCTCAGTCATAACTTCTTGAGCTTTTTATTATACATAATTATGTTCTAAAGTTATGGGACAGGACTACTCCCTTTTGAAATACTGTGGTAATTAGCATATTTAACTAAGATTTCCAGAAATTATGAAATTTTCCCAAAAATTAACGATTAATTTCAATTTGCAATAATATCTTAGTCAAGTTCCAATATAGATACAGCCTCCAGTGAGAGGCAAAGCACCTGGGGCAGTTTGCTAGGTGAAGATACCAGCAGATTTGCCGGCTGTCACCCATCTGTTTACTAACTATGCTGCATATTGCTTAACTTTTAGCCATTAAGCCAAACACACACATACTGTAACCATTAGGGGTGAGCATCGAACGTTCGAGTTTGATTCGAATGAATTTTTTAGTTCAAATTTGATTCGAACCTAAAATTATAGATTCGAATAATTCAGCATTTCAACCACATACGTTCTTTATCATTAAAACGTTTGGAACAGTATGCAATAGCACAATTTAGCTGCAGTTTCTGTGCAAAATGTTTGACAAACTAATAGTGGTTTTATTGCAGAACAAAATCAAGAAACATGCATGATCTTTGTAAGACCACTTTTTACTAGTAGTTCGAAAATCTCTCAAACTCAGTTCGAATTCGAAATACTAAAGTTCGGCTCGATTCGAATTCAAAAGTCACAAATTCGAATTCCCTTTCTGGTAGAGAATGCTCACCCCTAGTAACCATTGGTCTAATTATATTTTATTACAGTTGTGTTAACACACTCATGTCATGCATTAAATCTAATGCGTGGTATACTGGTCATCTTTTCAGCATAATTACATATATAGTCCTTTAGCCTTTTTGTTAAATATCATTGTTTTTCGTTGCCTTTCTGCGCATTTGAAATTTTAGCAAAATTTGCGCAAGTGACTTAACGCCCACTGTGAGTGACTGTGAGTCATTCAATACTGTTTTTTCAGACTGCTGTAAAATTAATAGGAATGTAGCTAACCTTGCTCACGAGCTATCCTTGCATGAAAAGCGCGGGCAAAGAAAGCACCCTTTGTTTTTTTCTCAAAAAGTTTAGAGAAACTGGAAATGGTAAAAACTGTTAAGTTTCCGTTCATGTTGTTTTTATCTAGCTGTTCTCTTAATTTTTTGTTTTTACGCCTATAAATAAATTGCCATATTTTATAAATGCAGTTATCTAATTCCGAGTCCTAGAGCGTAAATCATGGATCCGCCACGCTGCAGCTCGTGAGCAGGAAAGCATGACGCACGTGTGTGTTTCCCAAGTACAGTTCGCTTTGCTTGGAATATTGTTTATCCCAAATTTCACTGCTTGTTGAATTTTTGTGTGCGTTTAACTTACTAACCTTTGTCTTGTGTAAACAACAAGAAATGGAAGATACTATAGATAACGGGATGAGTAACGAAGGTAAGTAGCAGAAGATGCTATTCACCATCCATCTAATGAGAATAATCATGTTGTTTGACATCGCGGTGCAGGTGCAGTCACAAAATGCATAGCATTCGTAATAACGATTGGAGGCAGCCATTGTTGTTTCGTGTCAAATCTCTTGGGAGTTATTTCGTTTGCTTGGATCGGGCGAACGTTAAGCTATATATTTTGCATGATTCACCCTACCCCAGTCGTCTTTTCACAGACATTCTTAGTTTTTGGGGGCACAAACTATCTTGGGTTTCATGAAAAACGGTTTTTGTTCGATTCGCTGTTGTTAAGGCGTAACCATTTATTTGGGATTTCAATCAATATTTGCTAGTTCAGTTCAGTGATACTTGGAAATGTCACGTTGACTCGGCTCGAGTACATTTAGTAGTAGGTTCTATTATTAGCTGTATTGGAGTGTGACTGTGCCACAGGTACACTTCAGTATATATGCATACATGTACAATCGTTTTCACCAAGTTCTAGATAACTAAATTTTTCTGGCATGTGATACTGATGAAAAGTGTGTACAGAACTAATGAACTAATTCGTACGTGTTAATGCCTTGAAAATATTGTTAATGTAATTTACTGTTGAGTAGGGATGGAAGCAGATCTGGATCCCTGGATCCAGTCCGGGCCAGGTTCGGGCAACTTACAGGCATCTGAATCTGGTAAAAGCGTATAAATTACGATGGTAGCCTAACAACTACACATCAGTGACAATAATGTTAACTTGCTTATGAAACTGTTTTAGCCTTCATCCACAAACCTTGCATGAACTTTAGTAATTTAACACATAATCTCAACAGAAACCCGTGCAGCAAAGCGATTTTTTGTCCACAGATAAGAAACTTCTGTATGTTTCTAAGGAGCCAGATTTGTATTTGTACTGACTTATGTGGATTATGGTAAAACTGTATCCATTGTATTGCTACTGTGTAGGAACTAAAATCTGGCATTTTTTAAATTTGTAATTTTTTCATTTGACCTTGTAAGTTGTAAAGTGTAAGAAGACAAGAAATGGGAAATTTATCCCCAGATTTCCTAGCATATAATTTTATCTATTATCTATTCGTAGTAGAGCTGTCATGTGGTGGTTCTTAACAATTTATTTACAAAGTGCCTAAATTTGAAATTTCTGCTGCATTTTCTTATGTGTTTGTTGCATTTTGCTTTAATACTCCCACAAGAATAGCATATCTGTTTGAAAAACCACTAAAACTATTATGCTAAAACCAAAATTATATGAATGATTTCATTTACTTTCAAGAATGACTTGCATTTCTCTGCCACTCATAGAGACGGAATGTTTAATAACTTCTTAATGAAAAAAGATACGCTTGTTTATTTCAGTGACGGATGCAGTGGAAGCAATCGGTGAAGCAATCAGTTCTTCGACTACATCGAAAGAGAAATGCTGTTGGTATAACACAGATAATCTTGATCCTCGATGTAAGTTTAAAAAACTTTCATTTGTGGGTGGTGCCCAGTTCGATCTTCGTAAGTTTAACTGACTTTCATTTGTGGGTGGTGCCCGATTCGATCCTCATAAGTTTGACTGACTTTCATTTGTGGGTGGTGTCCAGTTCGATCCTCATCAGTTTGACTGACTTTCATTTGTGGGTGGTGCCCAGTTCGATTTTCGTAACTTTAACTGACTTTCATTTGTGGGTGGTGCCCAGTTCAATCCTCATAAGTTTAACTGACTTTCATTTGTGGGTGGTGCCCAGTTCGATTCTCATAAGTTTGACTGACTTTCATTTGTGGGTGGTGCCCAGGTCGATCCTCATAAGTTTGACTGACTTTCATTTGTGGGTGGTGCCCAGTTCGGTCCTCATAAGTTTGACTGACTTTCATTTGTGGGTGGTGCCCAGTTCGGTCCTCATAAGTTTGACTGACTCATTTGTGGGTGGTGCCCAGTTCGATCCTCATAAGTTTGACTGACTTTCATTTGTGGGTGGTGCCCAGTTCGATCCTCATAAGTTTGACTGACTTTCATTTGTGGGTGGTGCCCAGGTCGATCCTCGTAAGTTTAACTTACATTCATTTGTGGGTGGTGCCCAGTTCTTGCAAATTGTGATACACCTGAATTTTACCTGAGAAAAAATCACAAATCGTGAAAAGCCACAGCATGAAAGTTGCTTATTAATTATTAGACAACATGTGATAATTAGCTATTTGAAGTCATGTTTTCTACCACTGATTGATTGAACGTAGTATACACAGCTAAATTTAAAATTTACTTAGTAAAAGGTAAACATCAGTCATGCAAGTTGCGTTTGGGGCCAACTTTGGCTTCAGTCAGTATTCCAATGCCATGTTTGGTTTCGGGTTAATAATCTACTTCTACACTGAATTATAATTAAATTGAGAGAAACAGTAAACTCAGGTAGTCAGCTAAGGCTAACTGATAACTATTTACATGTAAAAATGATCTTGCGACTACATAGGGTTGAATTTGTTCCTGCGCATGATTTAGAATCGTTTTGATTTAATCACCTGTACTGAAGTTCAGTTTATGCAAAGATGAAACTCAGTAAAATGCTTTAAAATCGAAATTTGTAGAACAAAGATAATCTTCATTTTATCGCCGATTTTGACATTTTTCAATTTGCTCTAGATTCCCCCAGAACACAAAATATTCTGAAATCGAAATTTTTGTTTAGCAGTGGCAAACTTATTTTTAAAACTAAATGAAACCTTAGAATTAAAAATTCAATACTAGCCTGTTTTTCTTTTACTCATGTCATGTTATGGATATGGAAGTTATTGCTGTTCAAGTGTGGAACTGAATCCATAGAGTCGACTGTCCGATTTCCCGACATTTTTAAGTATTGTCTTCCTGACTTTTGCATCACTATGATTTTTATAGTTACTGCAGTGAAAGCTTAATCTATTAAGTTAGCCTGGTTAACTTCCCTGTCATGCTTTCTAAAGGTTCATGCTCACTGACTCTCCCTTCCTGTATTGTATTCAGCCTTGTCCCATTGTGTAGTGCCATGTGTTGTATAAACAATGAGTCAATTATAACTGTATTCTAAAGAAAATCCTGGTTTGGACGAGATTGGTTCTGGTTAAGATAGTTAAGAAATGTTTGGTTATCCAAAGTTTTGCTTGGATTAGGTTAAGTTAGTTACACGGTGCAAAGAATATGAATATATATCTGTTCTAAGCATTTTGTCAGGTTAGGTTAGGTTAAATTGACGATTGTATTAGTCCGAGATAAAGTACCGTGAATTTTGTCATCTAGATTTTGTTTTTGTAATTTGGATGTTTGTGAACTAAAAGCACATGTCTTTGCTGTAACATTCAGTAACAATTGCACAACCATTTACTTGCAAGCTTAATTTCCTAATATACCTTTCCTTATATAGCAGAAATCTTGTGAACTAGGTGTAATTAGAATTTTTAGTTTAATTTTATAAAAATTTGTTACTACATCAACCAACCAATTGCCTGAACAAAACATCAATATAAAGAAACATACTGTGTATGCAATACCATTAGTACAGAATATAGCACTTACTCTAGTTAAGAAACATTAATTTAGGTACTTTAAACATATGAATACAGCATTGTCCTTTCCAATGTGCATTTAACATTACCAGGAAATTCACATGGAAGTAATGATTTCCCATAAATTGTGAACTGTAAAGGTCTGTACTGTAGTTTTCAGTTCTCAGTATTGAATGCTCAACATGCCTTAATCTTTTGCGTTTTCCAAAAATCTTTACCGTTGTGGTGTGGGCCATCATGGAACCTTTTAGTTTTATATTTCCTTTTAGTGAGCAAAAGTTGAAAAATCATGTTCTCAAATATTTGTGATTTTCAATGATTAGCTAAGCATTTATTCAGCTAATATTCCCAGGATTCTTAAAATTTCTCTTCATGAGTTATTTCAAGAATGAGAAATGTGTGTTGTATTCACATGACAGTGAGCGGTTGGTTGATCGGTGAGTTCAATACTCACTATGGACAGTTTTATTTTCCATACTTAGACCACGTGGCTGTTTACCTTACAGCTCAGGAGGATGTTTACACATAGGAACATGGCTAAGACACCTCTGCTAGTGCAGTGGCTCGTATTAATTTTAGATAATTATCGTCAATAACAGCCAAGATTCTGGTACTGCCACTTGTAAGCAGTCTTATGGTCAAGTAATGTACTTGCACTTGGTACCTAAGTACTATTTTCTGAGTACTTGTACTTGCCACTTTTAAAAGCAACAAAGTACTTTACAACATTACAAGCATTCATAACATAATTCTTTATATAACTACACAAGAATTAGTAAAATTAGTGATTTAACAATTACATTAACAATTACTGAAAAATTATATTTAAATAAAGCAAACTAAGTTTTGATTTTATTGTTGCCATGGTGATGCATGCAATTGTTGGTGCATCATCTATTTCGCTAGAAGTCAGCAAATATTTAAATCTGTTACGTACACGGGAAGGGAGTGATCCAGGGATGTTTTGGGAGGACACCTTCCTCATCGTAAATTACCTTCTATTCAAGCCTCCTCTGCAGGGGTAGAACGAGCTTTGAACATTGCAGGAAAGATATTTAGAGCCACCGGCTGACAGACACGAATTTTGAAACATTGATGTTCGTTAACATTCCTTCAAATTTAAATTCTTTTAAAAGAAAACTGAAAGTTTGTCTTTTTAAGCAGATTTTAATGTATAAGTGGTGAATATTTAGCCAATTTTGTTGATTTATAGATAGGTCTAACTGTATTATAGATTTTTTAGTATTTTATGTAAATATTTTAAATCTAAATACAGAGAGACGGGAGGTTGCTGGTGACAGGTCAGGCTGGTCTAAAGTGATAGCAAGGGTCATGTCAGAGGACGTCTGAGTCCAGAGATGATAATGATTAATGTATTTAATTTTACATGTACAGCGCCTATGAAAAAATTTTCATTGAAAGAGCATTTTATTAATAAATACATATTATATAAGTGTAATGACAGAGTAATAAAAGTATAATCTTGAATTAGCAACAAATATGGTATAGTATTTAATAGACTATAAAAGTCATCTGTTAATGAAATGGAACTTGTACAATGTACTACACACTTGGCAATGCTACTGAGTGCAAAATTCCAGTTTACAGAATGTATAACTGTACATAAAATTGTCTGCGTTTGTTCGGAATGAAATATTGTGTTACTCTCACTCCTGTGTAGATAAATCTTACACATGTTTGCAGCTTAAATCTGAGAAGAGAAAGAACCCTGCTGTTGATTTTGCTTTGTGCCACATTTTCCCACGTGCTGAGAAGCCAGTTGTTTTAAGCTCGCTGCTTGCTTCCCCCGTGAAGCCATTGCTTGCTGTACTCGCCGGCTGGTCTACTGTACCTCTTTCTGTTCGAGAATGCGGCGTTTGTTTGTAACAGCAATCTTTATTTTGACAACTCCTGGGAGCCCAGATCAAGGGTATATATATTTAGGGGGCTGTTTATGGCTGTTTCACTCAATCAACTCAGCTGGTGAAAAAGCATTGATAATAATGTTGAATTAGACATGTAGTTAACTTTCTTTTTCTGCATTTTGTCAGATTTTGTTTCTTATTTCGTCTAAACGAGTTTACCGTCTTGCATGCGTGTTTCTAGTGTATGTCAGTTTGTAATAATATACTGGCTGTTTTTCAAAATACACAATCTCCATGTGAAAATGTAGCTTGCACAAATATTAAATTATTGGCGTTTAAGACACAGTTCGGTTCTTAAGTACTCCAATTTTACGATTGTTATGAAAATGTTGCTATTTTTATGAACATTTGCAAGGTTATCCCAAAATGGCGGCGTTAGCACTTTGATTTGCAGTCTGTTTTTGATTGGGGTACAACAACGTTATTTTGACAAGTGTGGTACAGATCATGTTGTATTGGGTGTTGTTGTGTCTAGACTATTTGTGTGAGTGTTTACTGTACAGAGGACACATAATGGTGCTTACATTTTTTTCCAGCTTTGTAATTATTGGAGGAAAGTTATTTAATGTTCCTATTTGGTAAATTACAACTATATGACTCTCAATACCCGTCTTTACGTGCAAAATTAGTGCCTGTTTTGATATATTACCTGTTAATTTGAATTTTGATGAAGCAAAGTGCTTCAAAAATGTAAATGGGATTTTTAGAAAAATTTTCGATTTACTTCGATTAAATTTATTAATTTTTTGCCTTTTGAGTAAAAAGCACAGAATTTTACTTGAAGTGTTTTGAACGAATCATGCACAATGCAAAACTGGCATTAAGAAGTATAATTACGTACATGGCTATTATTGTTATACAGATATAACACAGATGCAGATTTATAATATCATAATTTCACATTAATTACGGTTCACAAAAACTCTACACTTATTATTCACTCATGTGCTTTAATTCTTAATAAACAAATATATTCTTCAAAGTTAATTTTACTAAATTAATTTAATGAAATATTTGCAAATTTAGTTTTGAAGTAAGCTGAAAACATTGCTGACCAGTGTTTATGGTCAAGTGCAGGGTTCCCACAGTCAACGAAAATCTTGGACAATCCGTGGAAAATGCAGGTTCTCCTGGAAAGTCAGGAAAAATGCTGAAAATGAAGGGAAAAGTCAGGGAAATTGGAAAGGGTTGCAAAAATAATAACCGTGAACCGATATTTTTCCGAACATGTTTTTCAGCGATTCGTGTTCAAATAAAATTTTCCCATGGCAGGCTCCCAGTTTCAATTTCTGTTCCAAAAATAATGATGGCCGAGACATATCAGTATATGTATACACAAAAATGTTTGAATTGGTAATGCAATTTCTGCTTATCTTGGTCATGGAAAATCAATATTTGGTCAGGGAAAAGTCAGGGAAATTTATTTTTGAAATTCTGTGGGAACCCTGTAAATGATTTTCCGGTGTTTTTCCAAGGAATTCTTAAAACAAAGGTACTGCACATTGATGTGTTAAAGACCAAAAGTCCTTTGTGACATTTAATTTTTAGATGCCATATCAGCATTTGGTAGGTTATGGCACTGCAAAGTAGAATTCTTAGCCTTCACAGTTGGTTCAAAGTGGTAATTGCTTGTCTAATAAACGCATTGCTAAGCTAATATGACCCGTGTGTGGTGGGGATTGGTTTAATATTATAAGGTTACCTGGCAACAGTACTTTATGGTGTCTGGGCAAACTATGAAGTATGTAAACAGTTTCTAGGACAACCTGTAGGTTTTCTGATCCTACCTGCTGATTATTGATTTTTCACTTTAGTTTGTAATGTGCATTGTAATAATACCTTGTAAAGCCACAGTAAATATGGGTGTGGAGGATCGTGCTTAAAGGGCTACTCGCTGTGTAAAATTCATCAATAAAAATCATTTAGAGGTTCTTGTTAACCCTTTTGTCGAGAATTTTGTAACAGTATATTACAGATACTCTACTTTATTGTACTGTTAGAAAAGAACTGATTAATTAACTTAATTAACTCGCTCATCTGTTTTATCGAATAATTATTGTGTTTGCTAATTAATAAAACAAAGACGAAATTGCTGATGTTAATTTATGTTTTTATTTTTTAATATCTGTGACGGGCTCCTTCTTTAGTGTAAACATTAGTACATACGTATTAGACCCTGATGGCCAAAATCTGTGTTCATTAGAGACTTAAAACATAAATTAAGATGGACTCATGATAGCATTTTTATCTTTATTTTATTAGTACATGTATTTGCAATGACGGATGCCAAACCTGTTACAATTCTGGTGTTTTCAAGTTGCTTTACTGTAAGGTAGTTTGTAATCAAACTAATTGATTAGATTTATTTGAAAATAAAGCAAGAATGTACTTCAGTACCTTTCGCTTAATATTAAGAACAATTCAATTATGTGGTTTCTTACGGCGAATTCAGACTAGCGAGTTTTCTGTCGCGAATTTTTTTCTCAGAGCAAACTTGCAAGTGGGAACTGCTTTGCGAGTTACTGTCCGCAAGTTATTGTAAACACTCCAACAGTTGCTTCGAGTTCAGACTTGGGAGTTTTCTTTCTGACAGCAAACTCGCAACGGCAAGTGTTACAAGTGTTAACTGTTTTGTGAGTTACTGTCAGCTAGTTATTGTAAACACTCCAAGAGTTGCTTCGAGTTCAGACTTGGAAGTTTTCTTTCTGACAGCAAACTCGCAACGGCAAGTGTTAACTGTTTTGTGAGTTACTGTCAGCAAGTTATTGTAAACACTCCAAGAGTTGCTGCGAGTTGATTTACTGTCTAGTGTGAACGCTTCGGCAAATTACTCTCTACATTTCTCGCAGTGAACAGAGAAGTGAGTGTTAGCTCGCGCTTACTGTCAGAGAGTAACTCACAGCAAGTTTTGCTTTCTAGTCTCAACGTGCTTGTGAGTTACTTGGTGAGAAAACTCTCTAGTCTGAATACGCCGTTAGACAGTAACTTCTCAGTGTAAACTGAGCTTTTCCACACGTAATTACTGAAGCCCAGTAACACTGATCATTTGTTGCCTTGTAAATAGTGCTTTTGTACTGTCATGCATGGCCTGTCCCAGAAAATCAATGTGTCTAGTTGCTGCTCTACTTGGCTTCATCAATAATACACCTTCCACCGGACTTTAGCTTGTACACAGTCTGTTCTAAATTGTCGTCTGCCTGTAATCTTGTGACGTACTTGCTTTGCCAATATTGGACGATGCTTGCATTATTTAACCTAATTTCATCATACATGGCCATGTCCTAGGAAATCAATGTGTCTACTACTGCTGCTAAGCTGGTTGGCTTCACCATCAATAATATGCTTCCAGTGGGCTTTACCTAGAACCTGTAATTAGGTAATTTACAGCACATGTTTGCAGCTAACAGCAGCCTAACTGTTGAACTAGTGCGTTGGGAGTCATAACTACAAGTTTGTTGCTGAGTTAACAACTGACTTAAACTTAGTGGTGGTTCGAATTGACTTTGAATCGGTGGTTTTTGCTGGATGGATTTGACTTTATACGTAAAAATGGATGGAATTTTGATTATTTAAGCCAGTTTATATTACAGGCACATAAAAACATTGTTAAAAACAACACAACTTTATTAAGAACTTACGTTAAAAAGTTAAAAGCTAAAATCGTGCAAAACGCTTCAAAACGTTATATTTGAGCCACAAAGCTGATATTAACAATTTCAGCATTGTGAGCAAAGCTACAAATAACTGGGACTTATTAATAAAAGAAAGTTTATCTGTGTACCCTAATAAGCCTCTCCTTAATGTACAAAGCAGTTCAATTCATTCAACTTTATTTTCAAACACTTAGCTATTTGTTACTGTATCATTTCTTCAGGTCTGCTTAATCATTACCTATTTGGCTTCTGTTAATTACTTAATCAGTGCATAATAAGCTCTGTCTGTATAAACTGATTGTAAGTTTGTAAACTTACCACTAATGATGACATTAAAAAGTTTTTAAATGTAAAGTTGATTATCTAACTTTGATCTTTTCAATTTAAAGTGAAAGAACGTTGAAAGTTCTGCTCAGTGTGCTAGTAAGACTAAAACACACATTTTTTATTTTTAAGACTTTTATAAAGAGTTATCTAATTGCTAGATTTACATATCAGTTTGCATTTCATAAACGCATTTTGTGCAGATCATTTGGAACAGAATGATACTACTAGTCAGTACCGGTTTAGTCCTGTTCTATCTGCTCTTGTTGTCTGTATGATTCATACACGTATTTCATGATATCTAATATTTGTAGACAGACTAAGACAACTATTACAAAGATATCTTCATGTCTCATCGACTTCGCCTCATCATTTCCGTGTTTATCGTCCAGGAATGGAGAGGCCTGTAGTTGTTTGTCAAACCTTGATGTTTGATTTTTCTGTTCAATCTCTTATTGACCATACAAACATGCGGCTATGCTTTGCCATCATTTATGTAGGTGTTAACTGCTTAAATATTTGCACCTTTTTGAAGGTATGTAGATAGTGATCTCGTGGGCAGACATTATGATAAATCAGGGAAGTTTTATTTCAATTCATAAAGCAAAAATAATAATGTTGAATAAGTTGTTTAAAACTAGTTTCCTCAGTCCGTTTCTTCAGTTTACGCGTTCAATGCTTAAAACAGTTTTCAGCTTTGTTTTCACTCCTCATGTATGCTTATTTTTATATTCGTTGTTATTTATTGTGAATTTATATGCTTATCCACTACTGATGGTTTTTGTTTTGTTTCTCAATCTTTTTTGCTTATATTTGTTTTGTTTCTTTCTTTTATTGTTTGCATGTTGCTTTGCCACTTAAAACTAGTTTGATTCATTTTTTTGTTGTCATTTTTCAGTTTGACAGGATTGTTCTTTGTTTCATCCCAGCTTAAATCGTCACTAGATATTCTTGTAATAACTTTAACTAAAAGGATGGCTGATTTGCTAACCTCTAGGGACTTTTGCCACCCTCTCTCTAATTCCAATAATTTATTTTTGCTATGTAATTGATTTTTGCATGTATTACAAAAGAGAAGTAAAATTATCTATCTATCCATCTATCTAGTTTCAGTATTTTTCAAGATCAGTTATGGATTGTCTAGGTCAGCTCACCCTCCCAATTTTTAGCCACATTTTTAGTAACAGCCAATTTTTTAGCCAGGGTTTGTGTTATATAAGAAACAGTGCAGTGAAAATAGGTTAGGGTACAGAGTAGGTTAGAGTATGGAGTATTCGTTCACCAAGATTTAGTCACTTCAAGGACAATTTTGACTAAATGTTGTGTATAAGGCGAACCAGTCCTGATTGAAATAAAATTTACAAATGAGTGGTCACTTTTAACTAAACTGCCCATTTTAGTTGTTAGCAGTTGTAGTATGTTTTGATTGGTTACTACTGACCGCACAATTACATAAATGTGAAAGCATGTTGACGCAATTACATTTTTTTATATTCCATAATTTTGACAAACGGGCTTCTGATATGCAAAAGTCAAAATATAATCATTAATCTCTGAGCTGCACTATTAGTCTCATTCTGACTCTGTATTTTCTTCCTCATCAGTGCATTGGTAATTGTGATTTGAGCTGTTGCGTTAAGTTCTTTTGCATTGATTATTATTGAAATTGCTATGTTGTGTTTTAATAAGTGGAATAGTTCGAGTTTTGAAAGCTGCTAACAACAAATTAGATCTTTCAGTTTTCTGGGGCTGGTTATTGGCCATCTGATATTTTATGTACCATTTTTACTTGCATTTGTGTAGCTGTTTACAATATTACAATAATAGAATGTTCACTTGTTTTTGTGTAATTCACCTGTTGCGTAATGTCTGTTTTTCAGTTGTGGATTTGATATACTGGCGGAACCCGAAGAAGAGTGCAGTTTGCTTCGGCTCAAGCTTTTTAACCTTGCTGGTCTTCAAATTTTTTCCATTTTTCCTGGTTCTGACATACGTTGCCGTAGCTGTCCTAACCGTTACCGTCTCATACTATGTGTACAAGAAAACTCTGCAAGCCGTACAGAAAACCGACGACGGTCATCCTTTCAAGTAAGTTCGTTTAAAGTTTGGAAATGTTTAGTTTGCAGTGTGGCATTTCCATTTCTGTTTGGAGAGGAACCAGCCAAACTGAATGTTTGTAGATCTTTATGACAGTAGTCTTCCTTATTATTTTAGTTATTTCCCAAACCAGCTATCCCGTACTTGATGGTAGGTGCCTAAGTGGTACTTTTGCCTGTTGCATTGCCTTCCATGTCACACATTGAGTATAGATCCGATCCTAACGAGGTTATTATACACCACTGTTCATTTAAAGACAGTGAAATGAGTGTTCAATAATTTTTGTTCATATCTATATAACCATAAGATATCAGGAGTTTTCAAGTTGTTACCATTATAGTTTTTGAACTATGCCGAAAGCCGCGCAACGATACCTCAGTTTCAGAATTTTGTAAGCTTTAATCTTAGAAAAGCAGAAAGGAAACAGTTTGTTTATTCCAAAAAGAACAAAACAAAATACGGACAGCTTATGCTTTGCCACCAGGGAAGTTACCGAAACAGAATTTCCGTTTCAGTTTGCCGATTATTGCACTCTCGGTTAAGTTTCGGTTTTGACAAAATTTATTAAATTTCGTAGGAGAAATTTCGGATAATTTTCGGTAATAATTTTCCGTGGTTTTACTAGTATTTATTCAATTTACTTTTTCTTTTCTCCTAGATGTCAAAAACAGCTGAAAAATCCAAGCTAAAATAGTTCAAATAAAGCAAAAATTCGTTTACATAACAGTTTTTATGACGTGCTTTTACCGGCAATGCGGCATATTTTCAGTGCTGATGACTGTAGAGCTTTACGGTCTCCAGGCCCAATTAAATGAAATATCGAAACGTTTGAATTTATTTGAGCAAAATCGTGTTTAATTTTATAATTTGTAAAATATAGGCAAACAAAATATTTACAGAATAAAATTTGTTTGTTTTTTAATGAAGCACTATGATCTTTAAACATTAATCATGAAGGATATTTAAATCTGAAAACATTATAACACATTTTCTAAGGTAAGTCAGTCCATCAAACTTGAGGTTCTATACTATATAACTTTCTTGTGTTTTGTATTAAAATTTTTTTCAGTAATCTTGCATCACGTTAAACAAAAGCAAACAAACAAAAACAGAATATTTTACTTATTTTAGAAACTTTTCTAGTTTGGTTTGCAAAAATGTTTCTGTATCGGTTCCCATAAATTTCGCTTTCGGTTTGTAAATTCAGTTCCGGTAACATCCCTTTTTGCCAGTTCACTTTAATGTACGTAATTAGATATATATTGCTTTGATTATGTAAACTGTTTACATTATTACATTTTTTTCTAGAGAACATTTTGACAAAGACGTTCATATTTCAACTGATAAGGTTAGGCACTGGGCTGATGTTGCTGTATCACATATTAACCCCATCTTAACAGACTTACGACGAATCTTCCTCGTTGAGCAGTTTGCCGATACTGTTAAGGTATTTGTTGTTTTAAACTTAATTATATACGAAATTTAATTTGGAGTATTTACTAGTTAACTTCTTCTGGACCGCACTGTTATAAGGTCTTATCAGATCTATGACTTTTCTGTTGCTGTATTAGTACAGACATAACTAAATGATTACAAGTTAGATACTGTTCTGTTCAAGAGAATCTCGGTTCTCCAATCATCCTATTTGTTTAAGCATTTATAAGCAATTTAATTAGATAAAATTAAGAAAAACCCGCCCTCTTTTGGGGCTCTCCAACTTAGCATATTGAGTAGTTTAGTCTGGTGTACACTTGTGTGATCGTACACACTATTTTATTGATCGCCTGCTTGCTACAGCCCGAGCTGTACAGTGTTCTGCTGCTATTCCAGGAAAAACCAACCAATCAACCAACGACAAATTAAAGTTGTTTCATCTTTTGACAGGAATTACTCCTTAAAGTCAGAGTAGACTTGAGACCAAAGTTGTGTTGTGTTGTGTCTGAACAGTTAAAATTTTCTGCATTAGCGAATTTCACACAAGTGATACTGTACATTGTTACAGTGCAAACACTGCAGTTACTGAAAGCTTTTTTTGAATTTTTTAGTCTAAAATCAATTTTTAATTTGTCTAGGGTAAAAGCAAGCACACGTCATATATAATTTTGCAGGAAAATCCATTGTGTGAGGAGTAGAAACCTACAAAAATTGTCAAATGTAACTTAATCGTTGCTTAGGGAGAGCAGTTTTTCATGAACCAGTGCAAAATGCAACAATCGCTTACTGTCCTGAAGGAGTTAAAGACATCTCAATTAGAAACAAAAATTCGCATAGTCAAATCACACTTCGATTCTTGGTATTTTTCTAATTAGAGCATAACTTCACTAATGTAAACCTGCAAACTGTATAGTCTAATGAACTTTGATGGCTGCTACCTTTCACCTGTATCTTTTCTTATATTTTCAGTTTGCCGTTTTCTTGTGGCTTATGACGTACATTGCTCATTGGTTGGATGCTTCTACTCTTCTAATCTTGGGTGCGTATTTAATGTTTTTTCAGGTAAAAACGTCTAGCCATGCCGATTGGGCACCGATAGTAGCTGATTTTTCAATTTAAAGTCGAAGAAATTTGAATTTTAAAGCACATCCTTAAAAACTTTCTGTTCAAAGTTGTATTACTTAACATTACGCTTATTTGCTTGTAAGATTGAATTTTAAGCATAACTAGCAAAAAAAAATTTCTTAGTAATTTAAAGTGTTTGCTTCAATTGATAAAATAGGTCACTAACTCACCTTCCCAGTGTGCACCACTGGCTCACCAAAAACACAGTATTGATTTTATTGAGAAGATACCGTAATTTATGCTTTTCCTTAATTAGCAAAGTTTGTGCTATGACTATTTTTTCAATCTTTATGCAATATTTCTAAACCTGTTCAAAATGACTTATTGTTAGAATGGCTGCACCTAGTGGTCATCGCGGGAATTTAAACTTACAGGTTTCATATAGTGTTACTGTTAATGTAGCTCTGTGTGCAGTAAGACAGTATGTGAGAGTGATTTTCAGATAAATTTTTTAGCTTTATCTAAATAAAATGTTTTCTTGTCTTGTAATCATGAAGCTGCATTGTCATTCTTATTAATATTTCTATGGTTATTGGTGTTTGTAAACTTGAGTTTGTGCTGTCGCTCAAAATTCACACCTAGAAATTTTACATCATCTGCGTGATATACAGGTATAAGCTTTTCTGTAACAACTGAAGTTTGAAAATTTCAACTCGTGAGTTCTGTTTATACATTCACATTGTGTAAACGATATCAGAAAAACTAATAGGACTCAGATCAATTCATTACTAAACATTAATTACATTGCTAATGATTACTTCATGAATAAAATTAATAATTATTGCTTTTCGGACCTAGCTGGTGCATTCTGGGATTGTGGGGATTTTTAGGCGTGTGTGCTAAGCAAGAGTGTTACTAGCCATGACTGTTTTGACATACATAAAAATTCACTGATCTCTCTTTTAAGTTACATTAAAACCTACTTGGCATTGTGTATTGGCACATATAACTAGTACTGATAATCAACTAATATAATTAACTACTTAATCAATGATACTTGTTGTTTGTTTCAGCATTTATTGCACTTTTCACTATTCCTAAAATCTACGAAACTCACAAAGAGAAGATAGACATGTATATGGAGAAAGCCGAGGCGCAAGCCAAGGACGTTGTAAAAAAGTAAGTTTTTCATTACCTTTTACATGATTCTAATTCTCGTGATGATTAGTATCAAGCTTAACTCCTTCAGAACCGTAAGTGTTTGCTGCATGGGTTCATGAGCATAAAAGCTGCTCTCATTAAACAGGGATTACATTATATTTAATCATTTTTGGAAGTTTCTACTCCTCGCACAATGGATTTTCATGCAAAATTACATGAGAGTTCCATTTGCTTACCTTAGGCAAATTAGAAATCGATTTTTGACAAATTTAATGAAAAAAATTTCAGTAACTGCAGTGTTTGCCCTTTAACAATGTACAGTATCACTTGTGTGAAATCAGCCAATCCAGAAAATTTCAACTATCCAGACACAACGCTCTGATACACTTTGGCCTCAAGTCTACTCTATTTTTAAGGAGAAATTCCTGTTACAAGATGAAACAACGTTAATTCGTCCTTGGCTGATCTGTTGCTTGTTCCTGGAACTCAGCACAACAGACAGTTATCTTGAGCTGTTGTAAGCAGGCAGTCAATAAATTGGTGTGTACGATCACGCAAGTGTACACCAGACTAAGCTACTCAATAGGCTAAGTTGGAGTGCCTGAAAATGCTGTGTCTTCCTTAATGTTATCCAATTAAATCACTTTTAAATGTTTAAACAAATGGCATGATTGGATTTCTGAAATTGTCTTGAATAGAACAGCACCTAATTTGTAATCATTAGCAGTAGCAGAAACGTCATAGATCTTATAAGACCTATTTTGAATGGTGCGGTGCTGATGGAGTTAATTATAGTGACTTAAAACGATGAAGAAAATTACAAAATTATTCTGATGTCCAGCATCAGAAGAAGATTAAGTTGCCTTACCTTATGCCATATCTTTCCTTACATTATGCCATATCTTTCCTTACATTATGCCATATCTTTCCTTACATTATGCCATATCTTTCCTTACATTATGCCATATCTTTCCTTACACACATTTGAATACTGTAATTGTACTACAGGTGTGTATATTCAGAGAGAGATGATTTTTCAGACATTATTCGACTGAAATGCCTAGGGAAGCTTTACTTTCGTAAGAAATGAATATAGTTAAAATTACATCATTTTACTGTATCTAATCAAAGTATGGGTAGGGTTTTGTTTTTTCGAAATGTTAGGAGTTCGTAGTAATCGTGCACGGAATCTCTAAAACCGGAAGCTCAGATACAGTGTGATTCATTATTTTCTCAACCCACCTCTTTACGTTGGAGAGAGACGACGAGATAATGATCGAAAAGTTAATCTTTTCTGAAAATGAAATAATGTTCCAGCTAGGAAAAGCAATATGGCTTCCTGAGCAGTCATACGTTAATTACAGAAAACCGGCAAAGGAAATGAAATTGCATAGTGTGTGGGTTAAATCCTTTGCTATGAAAAAGTTTTTGTAATGATGCGATGAAGCCACATCTATTTAATTTTTGAAACCACCCTTTGACCGAAACACAGACAGAAGGTGTGAAAAAGATGGTACTGAGTTTTTATTTGAACCAAGAACGTTTGGTTTGCAAGTTCAGTGCTATGACCATTAGGCCACTTAAGCTCCTTGTAATCAAGGAAAGCCATATTCAAAATTTGTGATTCATCCACCGTTAAGTGTTAAATTACTAATACTTAAGTAATTACCAAATATATATTTTTTTTAATTATATAGCACCTAGTATAATCTGTTGGTACATGTAATAGATTAATTATTTATGTTAAAATTACGATATTAATTAATTATTATACGTGAATTATGTTAGGCAGTAAAAAATTAGGCTAACTAATTAGTAGTTAATCCACTGTGAGTTAAGCAACATTTGGAAATATAATTAGTTGGGAAGCTGTTAGGATTGAATAAGTGCTTACATTGACCACAAGGAGCTTTTTATTTTAGTAGTCATGGCATTGGATTTGTGATTTGAAGGTCCGTGGTTCAAATTCAAGCGCAGTCTCAACTTTCACGGTTCCTCTTTCTGGTCAAGTTCGGTTTAAAAACTTGAGAGAATTAAGCCTCTAGTTTATTCCTTTATTTATTCATAATAAGATTATAAATGAAAGTGAACATAATAAGTCTAGTTTTCATTCAAAATTCTGTACCCGGTTTCATAAAGCCATTACTATAATAAGAATAATTTTGTTTAGGAGAAGTTACTGGTTAAGTAACTCAATACTTATTTCTAATTTTGTCCTGATTATTACCTGCATGTTACTTTGATGAACCCGCGTGCTTGGCCGAAGAACCAGCGGTACCTTTTTTGAGTTTTTGGTATGACTCGGTTAGGAATTGAACCCACGACCTCCGGGTGCAAAACAAGCATGCCTCCAGTAAGCTACGTCACTCAATTAAAGACGTTGTTTAATGATTGTAATAAAGACATTGTTAATTGAGTGACGACTTTGTGAAACCGTCCTCGGTTACCACAATTCAAAATGACTTTGTGAAACCGTCCTCGGTTACCACACTTCAGAATGACTACGAAAAAGTTTCATCCTGTTTCATTTACTAGATTCATTTTTGCACTTATTTCAGAGTGAAAGAGAAGCTGCCTATTGGCAAGAAAGAGAAGACGAACTAGTGCTGCTTTCCAACGCAGGCATTCATTTTGATGTAAAGTAATCTTGGTATTTTCATGTTACTTTTGGTATTTATCAAGAATAAATCATAGAACACATGGAGCTGCCCATCTCAACTTGGACCATGCTTGCACTTTACACACATTTGAACTGATTTATTCGTCACGAATTCAATTACTCACTAACCTTTTTCCTGATCTGTATTCTGTTATCTGGCAAACCATTTGCTTTGTTGAATACTGTTTGCTTATTGATGATATTGATATAATTACAGTTGTGGTTGGCTTGGCAATTGTGAAAGTATTATTGTGGTTGATGATTTTTGACGGCAGCTCGACTAACGTTGGCAACACTGATGCAGATATTTGTTGCCATCCAGAAGAACTGAAATTACAAAAGTAAAATGTGTGTCATTTTCTATTTTCCCTTTTGACTTTTCAAGGATTTTTTCAGATGTGTTTGCTATATTTTTGTTTGATGAGTGCAGTCAAATGACTTTATTTTCATTAAGTAATAACTATGACAACAATTGTGTTATTTTTTGTTGTTTCTTTGTTAGTGTTTTTGTACCCAAAATGTGCACAGTTTTTGAGCAACGTTGTAAGAAGTGAGCGCGGAGGTTTTTTTATTGAAGTTGTTAGAATAAAAGTTAGGAAGTAAAATTCGGACAAATGTGATATAATATCAGAATGGATGTAGCCGTCCGTTTCATTGCTGTATGTTAAAAGGGACGCTAGAATGTTTTCCAGATGCGCATCTCCCTGCGTCCAGATGTGCCCATCTCCGACATTTCTTTCTCAAGGTTAGCAACATTCTATTTAAATTTAGTATATACCGACTACGAACTAGTCTTACTCGATATAGTTGATGAATTTAGTCATTTTTATGGTATTTAGAAACACATCTCGTATTGTAGCTTGAATGTAGTTGTAGTAGCTTATATTTCTGGAACATATCATGCAATAAAAACATGGATGATCACAGCAAATGGTGATTTACATAGTAGAAATAATTGGAAACACATTACAAAGGTTGCAAATGGCATGAACTAATGCATTTTTTTATCATCTGTATACTCTCAAAAAGTTTGCATCATAATTCTCTTTATGTATCGGAATTTCAGTGCTGTATATATACATATATATATATATATATATAAAACACTTAAATATCTGTTTGGTTTTGCATTAATGATCCAGTGTAAAAATTTTGCTTACAAAAATGAGTAGTATTCTGCTGAATAAATTTGACTTTCATTTCTCTTACTACTTATTACTGTGATTTGGTTATTGCTTGCTTGAAAATGCTTCGTTGAAAAACTTGTTTGTAATTTTACTCCATGAACAACAAATAAACACAGATAATCTATAACTCTGTTGCTCAGTTGTTTGCTTGATACATAAAAACTCTATTTACTCGCAACCAACAGAAATTTGTTATTGTGTCGTCTTATTATTCGGCCAGTGAAGGACTTGATGTCCTAGTTTTCAAATCCTGTCTTCAGCACGTGTTTATTTCACCCTGGTTTATGAGTTGACCTTGAATTATATCTTGTTTCTTGGAATGACTTGCATTTTTTCTGCAAACGTTAGTCAAAGTAACTGAGTGACTCTTTCCCTGGTTAATTTCTATGATCTAGTAAGTGCATTCTTGCAATGTTTTGATCTGTATCGTTTACATTTCAGCTGCATATGTTTACACAAACATCTGTTTGGCATTATCAATATTGGATTGGTATAGCTAGGTTATTTATAACATATGTACTGGCTATTTTTAAAACTCTGCTGCTTTCAAGAGCTCACAGAAAAGAGATTTGTAAAAAAAGGACGGTGAAATTGACCATCATTATTCTTATTGCAAAAGAAGTAAAAAAGGTAAAAGAAAGAAGTAAAAAAGCAGAGTGAAATCAAAAATACAACTGACATTGTAACCAAAGATTAAAAACAAATGGTGAAAAATCAATAGTTAAAACAAGTAAAGAAACATGTCAATAGCTAAAAATATAAAGGTAAAAAAACAAAGGTAAATTATAGACTGAAAGTAAAAAAACAGGTAACATTAATAACGTAAGAAAAGTAAAATGTTAAAATCACAGGTAAATATGTAACTGTTAAAATTAAAGAAAACTTGCCAGGTAAAAGAAACACAAGGAATTCAATTCAGTTCAACGTTATAATAGTTAAAATGTTGACATGATTATTTTGACATTTCAATGTAACTGAGGAGCAGGGAAAGACCTGTTGGTCGCTTGATCAGCTGCCCCTTATTAAAAATACAAGTTTACTTACAGTAAATTTGATATTAGGTTAGCAGAAATGGTATTGTGTATGCTTAATCACTTATTCTGGTCAGATTTTTACAGACTGGAAAAATAGTAAACGACAATTACTTGAAAATTGAATACAAGGTTACATTTCGATAATAATAATATTTATACTATATTCATAAATTTATGATAGACACAACCGGTAATGTCAAAAAACAAATCGATAAATATATCTCATTTCAAACAAAAAGTAAATAAAAAAATAGGATCAAAAGGTAGTTACATGTTACTAATTAAAATTACAAGGCAAAAATTTGATGGGTACAGTAAAGGTTGGAAATCTATTTTTATTATAGACTAGTGAGTGATTTAAGCAACTGAGTCTGATGTTTTGTTAAAACACTGGAACCCATTGATGTGATGATAATTCACATTTAGCTGTGTTTAGTAAATTAGACGATGTATCATGGACACAGTGTGATAAACTGATATTTTCAATATTGAACTTAGTAAGAAACTAAAAGAATAGCCTGCAATAATTCAAACTTGATTTCTTAAATTTTTCATCTGAAAAAAGTAGCCAATGTTGTCAGGGTAGAGAGAGAGAGAGAGAGAGAGATTTCTTGTAGCATCGAAATTAGGGAGAGATGCATGCATGTAGCTGTAGCAATAAGTTCTATAGGTATATCAAAATTTCGTGTTATCCTACCCGGAATATTAACCACAAATCTACTGCTTTCAATTTCCAGTGTTTCAGTATAGTACCATGCAGTGCACCATTGAGTACAATCGTGCAAGAGTGAAACAGAAATTACCTTGCATTACAAAACTTGACAGTAGATGGCAGCACCTACCTATTTCAGTTTTCGAATACGCTTTTCCAACTTCGACTTCTTTACTCTCCGAAACTGTAACACCTTTTATTTTTTTAGGTTTTAGAATTTCATCCATAAGGTTTAGAATGTAAAATAATTGCTTTTATGCAAAAAATCTCATTTTAATCGTTGTGTTTATGAATGACATTAGTGTCTGCTGCCATCTTTGGGCAAACTTACAATTAAATGGACGAGCTAACAGTGTAAGTATAAGTATTGCATGTTATTATGATGAAAAATAGCACACAGTGTACTTCCATAAACTGTTTTCCAGGGTTGCAGTGCCCGTATAAACTGTTTGTAGAATTACCTGAGATGACAAGGTCAGAACACGTGTGCTGAAAACCTTTCTCTTGACGCAACATGTTTTGTCTCAACATTGAAAAACAGCTTTTTAATTAATAAGTGGGATTCTCCCATTATTATAAGTCAATACATCATCACACAGCTTGTCTTGTAAGATGCTACATTTGTGATATAATTTTTTGTTACCCACTGAACACACAAAGTGCTCTTCCATTGAAGTGCCACACGTCTTGTTTGGGTCTAGCGACTGTATCAGTCTTGGCATTTTACTGAAGACGTAATCATATCTACCTTACATAAACGTCTTCAGTTAAAGAGGCCTTAACTTATACGCTGGCATTAGGTGCTATGCATAATATATTACAGGAAAGTGCTTACGTCACTGCTTAAGTACTTTTACATTTGTTATTGATATTCCATCTTGAAGCGCATGTCAACGATCGTTAGCCAAATTCTGTTGAAAACTATTGGGAATAAAATTTACATTTATAGCTATACAAAAGTATAGATAATGAGCACAAATAGTTTATTAAAATTACCAATGAAAAGTTACACAAAAACGATTACAAAAATTAATAACAGCAATCAAACATAACGAAATTAACAAAAGAATTTACCATAAATTATTATTGTAAAACGGATAAAAATGTGACTACCATAGACTACAGCCTAAGTATCAATAACTTCTACTAGTGAACGAGTATTGCGTATTGTAAAAATAGACAAATTATTCCTGAACTTAATAAAGCTTCAAATTTGCTATAATTCATCCTTTATTGGAAACAGATGACAAATAGTAGTAATTCTTCTTCAACCCATTTCTAATAGTTATGTAAAATATAATAATATGTGTTATAGAAATAAATGATAAAATTCACATCGCAAACATTTATTTATTAAAACAATTTCATCGATACAAGTAAAATTCGAGATAAAATATAACACAAATAAATATAAGACTGCAAGTGATATCACATGTTTGCAAATACAAATAATTAAAATTATTGATTAGGATAGGTGCCTATTAAAAACTAAATCTTTGTTTAAATCTACAGCTTTGCGTTTTTTTTTAAATTTGCAGGTCATATCGAAGACTAATGTCTTCAGGGAACTTTTGCAGGGAGAAGCATTCAAATCTATTGTGTCCAGATTACAATTTTAAATTGTGCTCCTTCGTAATTATTTATATTACTCAATGGTACTCCAGTAATTTTCTGTTAATTTCATTTTCACCTTGAATGACATTGTAGATGAGTTTGACGTACAGCATCAGTGGCGGTTCGTGTATAGGTACTGTGGTACTGCAGCACCCCCTGTTTTCATTCATTATTATCGATAATATTTAATGCAATAATCTTTTTTCTTTAATTCTTTCTTTATACTTGTGCGGAACCGGAGCACATGAGGGAAGTACAGTTTGCTTCACAGCCCAGGCAGCGTGGTGTTTGACTGCTGTGCGCATGCGGCCATGCGCACATGTCTGATATAAGACGCTGTACTTTTGGTAGAAAAAGTGCTGTCGCTACTGCAGTACGTGTTGTTAGTTGTCACGTGCTTCAAAGCCGTGTATCGGCATATTCTTGAAATGCGACAATTTAGGCTATTTGTAAGCAAACAATATTTTTTGTTTAGGATTTTATCAAGGTTATGTTTAAATTTGCTTGTTTGTTTAATATTACAACAATATAATTACATGTTTGTTTCGTTTTACACAGTATTAAAACAATGGCTAAAAAAATTTTCAATTTTGCAGCACCCCACTAATTTTAGCTACGAGCCGCCACTGCGTAGCATAGATTTATTAAAAGCTTTCAGTAATCAGTCAGAGCATAGATACCACGTACAAATAATTTTATATCTCACATGATTTCTGACGGTTTTCAAGAGCAGCTGGAATCAAATTTTACAAAAGTATCATTTTAAATCAAAATACTAACTGCTCTCACATAACGTATTCTAGAGGCAGCATTCTGTTGGCGAAAAAGACAAGCTACATGTTAGCGCCATCTATAGGTGAAAATCGCAGTCACAGACATCCTGACACAATGACTAGTTTCATTATTAAGTTTTAGCAGTTGCAGATTTTATTGAAGGCAGTCTAGGCACACATAGTGTGTATGGTCCTCTAATACAGCCGTGAGAATGAAAATTCTGTTCTGGGTTTAGTGCTGGTGTGGTCTACTTTATAGACTGAGTCAGTCAGTAGCTATTCACTCCCTGCAAAGATTCTGCAGTAATATATCCGAGTAAGCTTGGTTAACGTAGCCCTGAAAAGTAAAATGATCAATAACACATTAGTATATTAAACTTAATACTTTATTAAGACAAAATCAAATTTAATACGAAATTATTATTATCATGTGCTAGCGTGTCTCCTTTCACTTTTTAACAAAATCATTGACCACTGACCATCGACCACTGTCATGAATAAACCATTCGAGATAGTCACTGACGCTTATTCTAGACCTTTATACTTGGAAACTGCACAGATTGTGAATTCGTGACTTCGTATTGGCTTCGAGGTTTATTTCCAAAGCAATGAAACCCTTTATTCAGAACCTACTCACGCCCGAAGCTGATCACTCTAAATCTCTCCTCAAAAGCACGGTTTACTAAGTTTTAGGCCTACTTATATAATCCTTATGCATGCACAAAGAGCCTACTCAAACTCCAAAATATTTAATTGTTTTCTATCATCAATTTGCCACACAGTAGGGGTCACTTAGCCATTCACCCACTTCGCCACTCGTACTGAAGTATTACATTCGATACTTTCCACACTCGAACAATTTTTCAAACAATGTTCACACTGGGAGAGTTTATTTGTTTTTAATGTAAAGTTAATGTAATTGTACACTTGGCCTACTGCCTGCAGCTCATAGGCACAGATCACCAAGCTTTTCGCTGAATCTTGACACCTCTTCAAGACAACAGACCCTCTTGTAAGGCGAGCCGCTAGGATGAGCATGTGAAAAATGCTCATTTTTTCAGAAGTTTGTGGGAGAGACATCGGCCTGGTTCTTAATTTGTTGATTAGAATTAAACAAATACGTGGGAATGTATATAGTCTAATTTGTTTTTATAGAAAAAGGTGCATAACGCTTAAGTTTACGAGTTGTTAATTAAAATGGTTTGGTGCTATTGAAATATATAATTTAGATTAATTCTTGACTTTTAATAAAAACCGCACAACTATTTGATTAAAAGAGTGGCCACCCAGAATATAATTTATTGCAACTTACATGATTTGACGCATTTACATTGTTACTTTCTATCACAGCAGGACAACCAAATATAGATAATTATTCACTTTCACATAGTTAATACAATAAACACAGAGTACTAATCCTAGATATATAACGCGCAAATCAGCACATAACTATAAAAAAAAACTATTGAAAAGAGGAAAAAATAACATAACGAATTAGGCGGATCATATGTTTGATATGTTTGATCATACGTTTGCTTGTAAGAATAGCAAGCGTCAAATGGTCACCTGTACAAGGGTGACGAAGGAATTTATAACTTCAGATAGATCAGGATTAGAATCAACAACATCAGAAAACATTGACCAAAAAGTTTGCCATTCAAGTATGTTCCCGTTAAATGGTTTAATCTCAAGTTTAGGAATTCTACTATAAGCATGCGGTGAACTGAATGATGACTGATGAAATGGAGTTGGTGAACATGGGTGAACAATCTTACAGGTTGAGTAAACATGGCTAGATCTAAAACATTCTGTTGCAGTTTGTTCTCAAAGATTCGCAAAAATACTTGCATTGTGGTTGACCTCCTTGTGGAAGTGGCAGGCACAAGGACCACTGTCGAACTGTTGAAACATTGGTGCAGTGACGTTAAAGTAGTTGACGGTTTCAATTCCAAGCTTTCTTGCATAAATTTGGACGAGTTGATTTCGTTTCCATACATTCTCAGCATTTAACTAAAGAGAAAAAATAAGAAGGGAAGCATTGTTGCGGTTTGCTAGTCACGGTGATAACAACAATAAGTCTTTACGTAATCACAACATGACTGGACATTAAAATGTAGTTTAGACGTTGCTGATAACCATATCATATTTAAAAACTGGCGAAAAGCTCTGTACAGGCAAAAATAAGCTGTATTAGTGTTGGCGCGACGTCACTGGTATCTCTAGTGCATTCAACAACGCATGCACGTGACGTCACTGGTATCTCTGACGCATTCAACAACGCATGCACGTGACGTCACTGGTATCTCTGGTGCATTCAACAGTGCATGCGCGTGACGTCACTGGTATTTCTAGTGCATTGAACAACGCATGCACGTGACGTCACTGGTATCTCTAGTGCATTCAACAGTGCATGCGCGTGACGTCACTGGTATCTCTAGTGCATTCAACAACGCATGCACGTGACGTCACTGGTATCTCTGGTGCATTCAACAACGCATGCACGTGACGTCACTGGTATCTCTGGTGCATTCAACAACGCATACACGTGACGTCACTGGTATCTCTAACGCATGCACGTGACGTCACTGGTATCTCTAGTGCATTCAACAATATGCGCGATAAAACACAAATCAAAATGCTACTGCAGCAGAGTATTTCTTTCTGTATTTGCACAAATGACATCAGACTGCATATTACAAACGACCAAAAAAATTTCAAAGTACACCAAGCAGGACATCAATAAAAGGTGTATGAAAAAAACAAACAACCCTAACCCTAAAAACATACCAGTGTTGCTCCTGCGAACATTGATGGGTGATGAAAAGCCGAATTGTCCAGTTTCACTATAACCCTTACATTTGCCAAACCAGCCCTGCAATAAAAATAATCAACAAATTAAATAATTAATTAACCATTACATTAATTATACGAATTATAATTTCGTCGTCAATATTAATAGGTAAAATGAGATTTATAACCTGTGTAATTTATTTAGGAACCATTTTAAATATTTCACGTCCATCCAGTGGGCTCCTCCAAAGACAAACACTGTACTGCTATCGTCTCTAATTGAAGATGCTCTAAAAATGCAAGAATAACTATTAACGTATTATGCAGATTAAATGAGCACGAGACTACGTGGAGGTTCGCGTGCTAGTGTCGTTAGTGTGTCATTAGCAACCAAAACATGAGTAGGCTAAAATTTCACGTCATTTGAAAAGTGGACATTAAAGTCAGAGTAAAAGATACAAGTGACGAAGACAAGTTGCTTTTTTGGTTGCTTAACAGGGAAGTTTATTTCTGTGATCAGAATTTTGTTGTTAGCAAAGCTTCATTTACAGACGTCGTGTTTATATATATTTAAAAAATTAAGTACCGTAAAACGGGGTGAGTTCGCCACTTTTTAGGGGTATTTTTTTACGTTTCCTGCCATAGCAAGAGAATTACCAAACCAATTTTCTTAGTTCAAGCTTTATATTGCCTTTCGAATGAAACACTATCGTGGGGTGAATTCGCCATTAACGATTTTACACTCTTTAATGCCATTCTAGGCAGCTGAAGTTAACTGGTTGTGATTGGCTGGTTGGGGGTGAGTTCGCCACCCTATGAAAAAATTATGAAAAATGTCTAGTTTTAGTTTTCAAATAGAAACTTCTACGTTGGCAAGGAAGGCTTGAACGTCTTGTGCACTGATCTTTTCGCGGGCGCCCTTGATGTTGCCAGCCGCTCTGAAAACCAGATTGTTCCTTCGGGCGAATGATTTGACAAAGTCTATTCCAGGGTGTTTGCCTTGAATCGTCGTTCCCGGATTCCCTTCGCGTCAAGAACACTCTTAATCAGTAGTCGGAGATCGATGGCAGTCATTGGGAACTCCCATTCAGCGGCCACTTGGAGTGTTGGCGATTTCGTGCTCCTCGGCGGCGGAGAACACTGGCTGACCTCCGGTCTTCAGCGGATGACTACCTGAGAGTTTGTCAGAAAGGGTCTTTCTTGGAACTCCGAATTGCCTCGCCGCTGCGCTGATTGTCCTGTTGGTATTCTTGACGGCATGTAGGGCAGCTTCCAGAGCTTCTGGGGTATAATATTGTTATCTATGACCCGGTACAGGGGTGTAGGTGCGTGGCATGTTAAGTAGCAAGAAATAGTAGACAAATAATATGTAGCGCAGAATGGAGTACTTCTAGAGCGAATTGAAAAAAGATAACTGTCGCAAACTGTTTATAATGACGGTGATCATGATATCTGTTCATTAAACACTGAACAATAGTTACAGCAAACCTACAATGGCCCTTACGTAAGGGGTGGCGAACTCACCCTCGGGTGGCGAACTCACCCCGTTTTACGGTATATTTTCATCGTGAAAATCCAGTCAATTAAATATTCGATATTAAACATCATCAACATCACCGCCATCATCATCATTATCGTCATTGTCAGCATAGTCATCACCATCGCGGTCATCACATCATCATCATTGTTATCATCATTATTATGATCATCGTCATCATTATCACTGTCATCTTCATCATCATCACCATCTCTCATCAACCGCCATCGTCATCATAATCATCATCGTCATCTCCAGCTTCATCATCATCAATCGTTGTCGTCATCGTAATCATCATCGTCATCTCCATTATCATCATCATCATCATCAACAATCGTTATTGCCATCGTAATCATCATCGTCGTCATCATCACCGCCATTGTTAATCCCGTGATGTCATGGTTAGCAGTTAATTAAGAATCCAATGCTGAAGGGCAGCTCGTTTTAAGATACTGTAATCCTCATCATTGAGACACAGAGCCAAGAGACATATCTTTAGCCACATTCTGAGACAATTATATATGATCTTAATGGCATCAATAGCTAGGGTAGCATTGTAGACCAAGACGTTATACAGTCACCCATCCACCTTCTAATCAAACTCGCCGTTGCTTTTAACTTTTTTAGATTTAGATCTTGGATGTATTTCTAAACTGAAATAGATACATACGTATTAAGGAGGTCACTAAATGCCGTAGACGCTTCCTTCCATGGCCGCGGGTGGCGCTTGTATAAAGGACTATAAAAATCATTGAAATATCGAAAGGAAAGGATGGCTCCCGTTTTGAATTTGATTACAACAGGTAGACTTTTGTCAGATTTGTTGAATCTTTCCTCTATCCCGGCTTTTTCAAGGATGTAATTCATACTTTCTCTTAGGGTAGAATCACCAAGTATAAAAATCTGCAATAAAAAATAATGCAGGTAAACGATTTTCCACAAGGATGGCAACAACTACAACAACAACGGCAACTTTGGCTAAAGAACTTGATTATTTCAAAACACCTGATCAACAGAACAATCTGTCCGCTAGTCCTGCTGTAATTCACCTTTTCGTTTTACTGTTGCCAAAAAACATGCTGTGATATACAGACGCAGAGTCTGATTAAAGACTTACCTGTTTTTTTGTCAAACACTTTGATGTAGCCGCCAGTGAAGGTTTTCGAATTCTACACCTGTAGGGTTGCCATACGGCTTCGCGCCAGTGACAAGACTTCTCCTCGTAACAGGAACGGCAGGGCACTAACCATTCTCCTGATTCGTGTCCGTTCTTACATGGCTGTAGTTTGCTCGCCAACCGCTGAGTGTCGCTCCAATCGGAGAAGAAAGTAGTTTGCAAACCGCATGGTGTAGTCGGGTCAAAAACATAGTTACAGTCCTACAGAAACAATTGTAGAATAGAATTGGTAAAATTTAATATGAACAGCAGAAAAAATGATTGTTTGCAACGGTGTTATACGTTTCACTAAATGTTTAGGGTAAAGTTTACAATTCCCCAAACGCAAGAAATAAGTTTGTGAAGCGGATTAGGATCTGGATTAAAATTAGGGTTAGGTTGGGTTAGAGTTAGAGTTAGGGTTGGGTAAGGGTTAGGGTTGGAACTACGTTAGGGTTAGGGTATTTGAATTGTGTGCGGAATTGTAAACCTTGTAATGTTTGTAATTTATGTAGTGTTCATCATCAGAGAAGAGGAGACGAGAAGAGATGAGATGAGATGAGATATGAGAAGAGAAGAGAAAAGAAGAGAAGAGAAGAGGAGAAAGATCAGTGTCATGAAAACTATAGACCACTGCCTAATGCACTCAACAGACATTGATCAAATGTGATGATAAGGTTTGATAAAAACAACTTTTTAGTTTCAGCATCCATACAAACATCTAAACATCTAAAGTAAACGCATTAGATTAGCCAACAAAAGCGTTTTTTCTAAAAGATGTTTGTCAAAAGTACGAGTTATTGAACACCAGTCACTGTGTTGTTTTAGGAAAGTTTAGTTTGATGAATTCAAGACGGCTTGATACTATCAAACTTTGTTTGTCAAACTAAAATTGATAAACTAATTTGACGAATAAACCTGATAGTCTAAACGGGTCTATGTTTGTCAAAAGTACAAGTAACTGAGCACCAGTCACGGTGTCATTATTAGGAAATATTGTATTTATTGGTAAATTGTAAAATGTTGAAAAATGCTGGTGCATGGACTGAACATTAAATGCTTATTGAATGACGTCCTGTCGTTTGACGTCTTCAATGACGTCAATAGGTTAAGCAATGACGTCATGTGAATTAGCTTTCAATGTTTACCTGTTTTAAACTGCATACTTCGTGAAAAGTAGGACTAGTGTTAGACGTTGGTTCAGTGAAATAGCCTTCTCTGTACTGTTTTATCAGGTAATGTGACTTTGATCCAGGAACACGTAAATGCAGCGAGAAAGATCCAACAACGACTGTTTGAAATTGAGGCCTGTAATAGCAGTTTTCTCATTAGATTCTTTAGCTGGAAATACAAAACTAATAGCATCAGCAGAAAGTTATGAACTGCAAGAGCGTTCAGTCTAGCAAGAAAATACAAAGGCGTTAAAGCACTGTCAAATTAAACGAAAGAAACACGATTTAAGGCCGATATTGAAGTTTTTTAACGCATTGCTATGATTATTCATAGTTATTACTGAACAAAAGAGACTTACAAGTTAAATAATTTACATTTTCTGGCGAATTTCGAACGCGTGCGTTGTCGTAAAGATCGCCATGTTTCGCGTCTTTGGCGCGAGTGAGCGAAAATGACGTACGAGGAACAGAAAGCGTCTTTGGTTACCGATGTTTGTCTAACGATCTTTGGTGACCTCGTGACTGCACTCATTGCGTCATTCGTCTCACGCGATGAAAAATGGCAGTTCTTCAAATTGAATACTGCTAACAGCGAAGTAACAAAACATCAAAAGGAACAAGTTTTACAGTAAGTTTATAATAAAATAAATTGAATATTCGTAATTTTAAATTGTAAAGCTTATATTATAGCGAGGGTTTAGTTTGACTTTAATAATGCAATAAAAAGTGCACAATGTTACAAACACGGGAGCAAAATGGTGTGACCGTTGTATAAACGTCTGAATTTATGGTTTTACATGTGCAAAAATGCTTCAGATGTGGGGATGGAGAGCTAAGAGATGAACTAAAAGTGTTCTGGCAGGCATTGAGAAGACTGAGGTTCTAGCTCTCTGCCCCCCTTCTCGAAAACGTTTCGTGTTTTTTAACACACTTTGGCACACTGGAAGCGCGAATTCAGCATTATTAGCAGGGCCCATTCATCACAATATATGTGATAGTACCAGAGAATACGACTCGTTGTTAAAAGAAAGGACAACTCGTTTAATATGTTGTGTTTATTTTATCATTATCCCTTAAACTCCTTAAACTTAGAAAAATATTCCAAAGAAATTTGCCAAAAAAAACTGTCTACAAAGCATAAAGTTAATTTGTACTACTGCTGTAGAGAGACTTCCAGGCACAGTGATAGCCGCCATTGACTTGAAAATTATGACGTAACTGGTGGACTTCCGGACTTTTCGTAAGCGCATCATGGCTTTCCACAAGCGCGCACTTCTTGAAGAAATGTAAACTTTTACAACTTAATCTTCATGTAAAAATATCACAGAATTAGCTATCTAGTAATTGCAAAAAAGCTATTATACTTAGGACACATTGACATTGCGCTAGTTTTCTACAGTGGATAAATGACGTCATTGGTGGAAGAATGGATATTAAAAATGGGAGCACACAAGCATGAAATGATCGCGAATTTAAAGTGATTTTAAACTAATTACACGAGGCGCTTATCACGCTTTTATTACTAAATCCTTCTAACATTTTTCACAAACATTGAAGTAAACCCGTCTAGTTGCAAAGACCTCAGCAAATTTTCAATGTTTAAGCAAAAGTTTTTATAAGGAAAAAGTAAAGAGTGAGCAAAACGTTAGTTTTGTGAATAGAAAAACCCAAAGATAAATAAAATGAACCCATCAAGGCCTACACCATTCTCAACTTCGGCAGCTCAGCGCTCCACCTTTGTTTACTGTAACACGTGTATTTTAATATGAATGCACTCCATGTTCTGAGGACTAGAATTTATATAACTAATTCATTAGTGATAGGAGGTATATACCTTGAAGGGGTTGAAGTTGTAGTTATCGGGTTTTTAATGCAGAATTTCACAGATAAGAAGCCCGTGGAAATAAATAAATAAATCACAATTGAACAACACACCTACATAAAACATGTTATTCACTTTGAAAGCTCGAATGGTCGCATCCTATGTATTTCAGGTAGATCTACATAGTTACTGTTTAAATTGAGCTCATAGCTAAATCATTATTTATCTTTCATCTTTATTATCATTATTTCATCTTTGATTAGCATAAATTACCCTGTTGTTTCAGCATCACAGTGTTTAGGAATGGCAAGTATTTGAATGAGTGACTGAGACGAGTTCAGGTGTAAGCTGTACTTCTTTATCTCGGGAGAAAAATCTGGCTTCATTTCACCTGGATACACGTGAAGAGCTGAGAGAAGATTTCCATCCGAAGATTCTGCAAAAAAATTACGATTATTGTTTTCCATAATGATTTTGAAATTTGAGTTGTGTGAGTAATGGTGTAGAACTTTAAGCCGTTAATTTTATAAGATAGTTATTATTAGTCAAACAAACAGGTAGACAGACAGACAGATAGACAGACAGACAGACAGATAGACAGACAGACAAACAGAAGCAGATAGACTGACAGACAGTCAGTCAGTGAGTCAGACAGCTAAACAAACAGCAGACAGACACAGGCATATAATAATAAATCTAATATATTCTCCATTTGCAGAAGTACAATACATTATGTACACAAAAATATACTTCATGCATAATATATGAAATATAGCTACAGTTATCACAGTTAATTACATATATTCAATAGTGTGCATGAAAGTTATCTGTGTTTTTCAATAAATATTCTCTAATGTATACTTTATGCATACTTTATGCTGTATGCATTGCATCACCTGATACAAATGTCTGTTAAAATAAATATTATAAACTTTATTTAAAATTTAAAACCAAATTAATAATGTAAATTGTACGATCCTAGGATTAAATATGTAAAAATTATTAACATAAATAACCTACTATTTATAAATATAATAACCTACATTTATTATCATGAGTTTTCCATTAGACTTAATTATTCGCAAGTACATAGCAGTCGGTTTGCTTAACTATGTATCATGTCATTATGAACTAGTTCCCGCATGATATTGATGTACAGCTTAAGGGTAGACTCATCTCGATTTCTTAGTTATTGTATTTATATCCATACTGTCTAGTTTCATTTTAAGTAATATACTCTATTTCTATTATTATTATTTATACAAGCACAATCAAAGATTAAATGGTGTTGCGTTTGAAAGACATTATTACATTGACACATTTCATTATCACTAACCACAATACTATATTTAAAAGCATTACAGCCTCTGCTAAGTAGTAAACTAAATGCACTTGTTTCATTAAGTCTGTTATACTTTCTTAGAGGTAACTTTTAAGGCGCGGTGAAAATTGGGACTGTTTGCCGAGGCAGACCAGCTAACTGATTAGCATACTGCAATTTTCTGTGGCACAATGTTTCAATAAGTTTATTAACTTTTGACTTCCTATATTTGACGTTTAATGGATTAACACAGGCAACATGCAATTTTTGATTACGTTGAAATTCTATAGCTTTAGTGATTTTTAAACAGACAGACACACACACAGATAGACAGACAGTAGACAGGCAGGCAGGCAGACAGACAGACAGACAGACAGACAGACAGACAGACAAATAAACAAACTTACTTCAGACAGGCAGGGTAACTGACTAATATCTGACTCACGGGTTGAGGGGCTGGTTACCGAATAACCGACCGAGAGACCTAACAACTGATTAGCTCAACTGTTCACTGCAGCTAATGCTTGAAAAATTCTCTTTTTTCTACTTATTTCATGTTGAAGCAGCTAGATTCTCTGGAAAGAAAATGCATTTTACCTTTGGTACAAAGAGGGAATCTTCCAGTATCAGGAGTGTTTCCGCTACAGTTGCTGTTGCTGTTGTCATAGCTGTTGTTAAACTTACCACGACCCAGCTGACCGCTTCTTTTTTCAGCCCTGAAGATTACAGCAACTATTAGTACACTGGGCATTGAAGTTTGACCAAAAAATAATATCGCAGGCTAAACAATTCATTATTTTGTTTAGCTTTAGTTTTACCTGCGGCGCACTTTTCCAATGCACGCACAGGTGGCGTAGCTAATGGGGGAGCAAAAGGAGCAACCGCTCCCCCTCGAAATCGGCACCTTTTCAATAATTTTTAAAGCAAAACCGGGCGGGCCCAGTCTTAAACTGCAGGTCAAAACGATCTGTTCTTTAAAATATTGAAAGGGAACATTCTATTTTTTCAAAAATGATTTGTGTGAAAGAAATATTACCATAAAAAACACAATTTCACGTTCGTGCCACTAGTTCTTCGCTGTTGCATTCATTTCACCATTCGTTAGTTAGACGGGCACTAGCGCCTGCATTCCGGAAGCAGGAGTCCTGATGTGTTAGTTTCTGACGAACCACGCACGTTCGAACACAGCGTGAACACAGCGGTAAATTTGAAATTTGAGTTTTTATCTTACCTAGTTTTAGTACAACACACTGAGTATCTTATATAGTAGCACTGTAATTCAATTTTCGCGTTTACAAACACGTGCAACATGCTCGTGGAATATTTTTGTTCCTGAAAATTATGTTAGTTTGTGATGTCATCACTAGTTAGGCTCGCCTGCAGTCAATTAAGTTTTTAATCTATTATTTTACTATCAGAAATGCTTTTGCATTATTAATTGTGTTAAAATGTATACTTTTCATCGGACTTGAAAATGAATGGGTAGTATATGAAAAATCATCCTGTCTTCCTTCGTGTAAATAGCACTGATGTTTTTGTTATGTTTTGAGATTTAAGAGCTTACTTTTAATTGTGTTTTAATTTTAAATATAAAATAACAATTATATACATGCTTTAAAACTATATCTTCCTTGTGTTTTGATTTGAAACACAAAATTAAAATGTATAATCAATCGTTAAAAATCGTTTGCTATGTGTCACGGCGCCTTTTTCAAGTGCTTCCTCCCCCTAAGTTTAGAACCTGACTACGCTCCTGACACGCATGCATGCATTTGTTATAGTAAAGAGACCCTTGTGAGGAGCAATTAGCTCAACCACGTGAAATCTTGCGTACCACGTGATCTGAATTTTCACGCATTTGAGAGTTTAATTCAGGGGTGTGCAAATTGTCTGACTAGCCGGGCCACATTAAACTTTCCCGCAATTCCCGCAGTTTGATCAAGGAGCCAAGTACAGAAAGGCCTAATAACTATTTTTTTGCATCCGACCTGCGTACATTATTACTACTACACTCAAGAAACTATTTTAGAAGTTACTAAAATTTATATTACAAACCATATATTTCTACTTTCAGGACAGATAGTGGTAATTTCATTACAATGCATATTAGTGATGTGTATCACACAGTCTGTGTAGTACAGTGACATTAAGCTACAACTGTCTTGTAAGGGTTAATGGCATCCGATCTAGTAGAAAAAACTACCCGCACTATCTTTCAGATCGTGGCACGGACTTCAGCTGGATACACTCAATTAATCGCCCGGGCCGCACTTTCATTACGTTGACAAACCTCTTCGCGGGCCGCACAAATTCTCTCGGCGGGCCGCAAGTGGCCCACGGGCCGCAATTTGCACACCCCTGGTTTAATTGAAACACCGCTATGAGTTTTTTAAGTGAAAAGAGCAATTTTCGTGACTTTTTTTCAGATTGGGAATCAACAATTGGACACGTGACCTCGTGAGCCAAGAAAAGAGACTAACCTTCCGAAAAGAATTACCAGATGGCGTTATTTTACCTACTAAGATTGAACGAAACTTTTAATTGACGCATTTGTAAATATTGTAACAGAAAAATTTTATTATTAACATATTTTGTAATTTCTAAATGTTTAATTGATCTGCAAAGCTTAGTTCATTTTCTTGCTGTACTGGAAGTTTCAATGATATAACTCATATATATATATATATATATACTAGGCCTAGATGTGCCCACATAGATGTAAATATTCTCTATAATCATTATGATAAATATCACGTGTAGATTAATTAGTGATTTCGCGTATTGCTTAATAATTTTAATAGCGGCAAATGTGTTTTTCTGGTTGTAATAATTAATAGTCTTACACTGTATTAGTTATACTTTTTTAACGTTGTATCATTAATGTATCAACGAAAACTTATACATATGTGAGTACTTATAATTAAATTAAACATTGTCTGCAACTGGAAACTCATTTATGTACATATGTACATTGTAAAATAAAAAGATTAAACTTTATCAAATTAATTCACTCTAATAGTTAATATATGTAATCGTTTGTGTTATGTAAAAAATATACTACACGTGGAAGGTGTAGTTTCTCTGTGATAACTTGGCAATACTGTAGAAAGTTAGCTGTATCTGATCAATTTGACAAAGAAAATGAATGAACCAGTATGTGGTAAACGTGTCTGCATAATCTGTTGAACAAATTTGTAAAGAAGAGCAATGAAACTCCCACTGAGTTCATTAACTGCTGTCCTTACTGTAGCTTTGTTTTTATAACCTGTTCCAGGCCAAGGATAAACAAGAAGAGAAACTCCCGCTCCCTGAGAATAGAAACTGTATTACGATTTCTTCTTAAAGGAAAATCGGACCCAGTCTTAAACTGTAGCTCAAAACAATCTATCCTTATAAAAGAATGAACGAGAACGGACCATTTTTTCAAGAATGACTGACTCATGTGAAAGAACGATTACAACAGAAACATAATTTTGCGTTCGCGCGGTTAGTTCTTCGCTGTTTCACGTATTTCGCATTTAGGGGCTCGCCGGCCGTTAACCCTTTCAGTCCCAAATAATTTTTTTAATAAGAAATTTTTTTTGGCTTGTTACTTTTGTTCAGTATGTCCATCTTGTTTACACATAATAATTTTTTTTTCTACCTGTGCCCGCGTGCTAAATATAGCCTGTATCCCACGGGATACATTGGGATTCAATGGAAGCATAAAATGTGCTTCATTTTGCAACTGCTGATAATTTTTTAAAGTATCTAAGACATTTAGTATGCATGCTATGCTGATCTGTACAAACTCGTCTCTAAAGTAATGTACCTTGTGCAGTTTTTTATGCTATGTAGATTTTCTAGTTTGTCATTTTATCACCATTTTTAGTCTATTGTTATTGGCTTAAATCAAAATAACTATTAACAGATCAAATAAATGTCAGTTTTAAAATTTTATTAATTTTAAAGGCAGAAAATATTCTCGTATCCCGCGGGATACAACGGGTATGAAAGGGTTAATGGAGTTTTTAATCTATTATTTAATTATCAGAAACACTATGGCGTTATTACGCGAGTTAAAATGCATACTTTTCACTGTACTTCAAAATATGGCAGGAAAAATCATCATCCTGTTTTCTTTTAACATTAAAATTTGACAACTTAATAAGAAAGAGACGTTTAATTGTCACTCACATAATGAAGGTAAAACGAACAGAATGTTTTCCCAACATTTGATCTACGACAGAGTTGATAAGTTGCTGATTGTTTATTAAAAATCTTGGCTGCCCACAGTCGTGTATTAATGTAGCTTCATTCACCATCTGCAAATATATTCAATTTTCATCATCTACAATTGTTGTACGTATACTTGTAATTGTGTTTCTCAGTCAAGAGATTATTTCTTGCTGACTCACTGACTGATGGATGGATAGATCAGTTAACCAATGAACTCACCTGTTGGCTGCTGATCAATAATTAATAATACTGACCAGCTGATAAATTCACCGACCAAGTGACTGAGTTAATAAATGAAAGCAAATATGAATGAATAAACGAAAGAATGAACGAACGAACGAGTGAATGAATGAATGTATGAATAAATAAAAAAATAAACAATGAATAATGAAGGAATGAACGATGGAATAAATGAATGTATGAATGAATGAACGAATGGTTGGATTAATGAATGAATGAACGAACATAATCAATGAATGAAAGAAACAGATAAATCAACAAAACACTTTTTTACAAATAGAATTTAAAAGTTTTGAAAAATCATTCAAAATAGCAGAATAACACCAGACAAATGAAACTTAATTTCTTCAGTTCCTTACCACGTCTGCAAACAGAGACCTCTTCTGTCATAAACGGGTATTATATCCCTATCAGTACCCCTTGTGTTGACTGCACAATAGAGTGATTTGATTCTATGATACAATACTAATAATAGACGTCTATATTTCTTCCTCTACAACATGTAGTAAGGTTAAACGATTTCATTTGTTGGACGACTTTAATAATTACACGCGACTAGACATTCCACTTACCTTTCATTTTCTTTAAGCAAACTTTTTATCAAAGTTACAATCTTGGAAACCGGTTTCAACTAGATTTTGACACTAGATAAGCAGCCACCAGAGAAAATAACAACGTTTAGATTATGTGAAAAAGTTTTGTTATATAAAAACTCGTGTACCAGTTATTATATGCCAAAACAATTTAAGTTGTGTTACTAACCAGTATTACAATGGAGTTTGACATATGTACATAGTATGTCATATAGAAGAAACCGTTCACTGCATGTTTTACTGTGGCTTGACGTTTTTAAAAATCAGATATTAAAACTTGTATTTCCATAACAGAAGAAAGGAAATTTTTCCAAAATTTACTGTTTTAAATAAAAAAGAAACTCAGCTTTTGACATTTCTTCATCTACGTAACTTCTGTGTCATAAAAATATTATTATGACGAATTGTTCTACGTATTTTCCCTTTTTTACATTGCGAATCCAAGGTTTTAATTGGTTAATAACGGAAATCTTAGCCTATTGTTGAAACAAAGCGTTTTTATATTCAGGAATATTTTGATTTTTCTTGCGCTACACACTTGATGAGATAAGTTCTCCCATATTGCTGAGATCTAGAGGATTTAGTCAGAGCCGTTTTTCCAAGTTACGTGATAAAGCAACATCAAAAGCTGAATTTATTTTGTCATTTAAAACAATATATTTTAGAAAAAATTCTTTTCTTTGCTATGGAAATATAATTTTAAAGGTCACATTTAAAAAGAATTGTGGAAATAAAATATATAAAAGTTGCAACAAATTTTTGATGTGTGTAAAATTGTACTTGTTCATTATTATGCGGTTTTGACAAGCCTGTCTGTCTTTGTTACAATTCAATATGTTTAATTGGAAACTTTTTCGCTTTGAACTCTCTTCAGTTCCTGGTAGAAAATTTGCATGTGCAGCAGTTTTTGTCCAAAAAGCTTCGACGAGCATTTCATTCGGTTAGTTTTATTGCACCAGAAACGCAAATACAAGTCTGGATGACCATTTCATTGGGCTGTTTTTTTGCACCAGAAACGCAAATACGGGAAGTGCTGTGTATAACAAGCGAATGCCAATGTACCTCGAAGTAAAGACGTTAATAGACCAGTGCAGTGACCAGCACTGATTACTGCAAATAAAAGAAAAAAACCCTTTTAATGAGAGTCGAAATGACTGACTTAATTAACTGAAGCGTGTTGCTTTTATGTTAAACACGAGCTAACTAAAATGTCAGCAGGGTCATCGTGAAAACTTGCAGTCTCCGTAGTGTAGAGGTTTCATTGAAATTGAACATCCCTCCACCGTGCTAAAAACTGTGAAATGGTTTAAAACATTTGTAGTTAAAACACAACAACTTTATTAAAACTTAATTTACATAGTTAAAAATCATGCCAAATGTTTCGACAGACTGGTGCTGCCATGATTAGTGGTAAATTTTTACAAACATACAGCTAGTTTATACGATTGTATGTTTATAAAAATTTAGCACTGATGATCATGACAGCAGTAGCTCTGTCGAAACGTTTGACATGATTTTTTAACTATGTAAATTAAATGTTTTAATAAAGTTGTGAAGTTTTAACTTTAAATGTTTTTAAGTGCCTGTAATATAAAAAAAACTGACTTGGTTTAAATTTTTTCAATTGACTGTGACCTTTCATTTGCACTTCGAATTCTCAATCCTTCAACATTCTAGCTACATACCTAAAATGCCAACCTCAACAGCCTAACTTTGTTAAAGATGTCACGTATCTAAAATGCAAAAGTGGCTAAAGCCTCGAAAACGTAGCTCGCTTTGTTGAATTGCTGGACCTGCTTAACAAAGATATGGATGACGAACGGGAAAATGTATTGTACGCCGTTTTTCTAGGTTGGACGTGTGTCTGTTCAATCGTAGCAAAGACACCTCTGTAAAAAGTAGCAGGAAAAAAGTCACAGGAAAATTTCACAGGGAAAAACTCACAGGAAAAATTATAACCCTATTCCTGATCTTGACTTGAAGATTTTTGTTTGATTACCTGACTTTCTTGCCTAGACAAAATTGTAACTTTATTCTATTGATTTCCTTTATTAGACTAAATTGTGGCTTTTTTGAGTTTTTTCTATTGACTTTTTTCCGAGACAAAATTGTGATTTTTTCCTTTGACTTTCTTTCCTAGATAAAATTGTTACTTTTTCCTTTGACTTTCTTTCCTTGACAAAATTGTTACTTTTTCCTTTGACTTTCTTTCCTAGACAAAATTGTTACTTTTTCCTTTGACTTCCTTTCCTAGACAAAATTGTAACTTTTGTACTTTGACTGTCTTTCCTAGACAAAATTGTTACTTCTTCCTTTGAACTTTCTTTCCTAGACAAAATTGTAACTTTTGTACTTTGACTTTCTTCCCTAGACAAAATTGTAACTTTTGTACTTTGACTGTCTTTCCTAGACATAATTGTTACTTATTCCTTTGACTTTCTTTCCTAGACAAAATTGTAACTTTCGTACTTTGACTGTCTTTCCTAATCAAAATGGTAACTTTTTCCTTTGACTTTATTACCTAGACAAAATTGTAACTTTCGTACTTTGACTTTATTACCTAGACAAAATTGTAACTTTCGTACTTTGACTTTATTATCGGTCACCAAAACTCTTCATGCCTCTGTAACTGTTACAGAATTAAAGGCCATAAAAGAGTCTCAAATAGCAATAATAATCATTATCGATCACGTATAACTTGTAGTAATAAACAAACAGAGGAAATGACCGATTGCTCTATTTTTGCTGAAAACGCTACGCTTCACTTCGCTTTATTTATGGGCACAGGTGCTGTGTAGTATCTACAAAACTTTTTAACGTTGCCAATTGACCCCCCCCCCCGCGCGCCTTCCTGTGTTAATTATACAAAGCATTTATAGAAATCATACGGGAAGTCAATCAATCACTAAACAGGTCGAAGTTTCGGTACGCTGGCCGCAAATTGTAGACATTTTCTCATGATTAAAAGTGTAGGAAAGCAAACTTGATTTCTGGAAACTTCACACATCCGTCTGAGCAACGGTTTGCAGAGCTGGCTGAGTAAGCACTGATTTGACACCAATTCTTATGACACCCCCCAATCCTAGGTCATTATTGCCGTCCATTAATTGAAGACTGGAGACGTCAGGTTGCTTTATAAGATTTTAATATGTAGCAATCTAACAGCCAGTACATAGATTAAAAATTTTATTATTGGGTTTCCTTCTAAAAGTCTATAGGCACTCTGATAATTTTTTCCAAAAACATAACATGAGGAGAAACGTAATAAGAATTTTGTTTCCTTAATTAGTAATTGTACAAAACCTAGCCACTGGGGGGGGGGAGCCAGCCCAAGTCAGTGCCGGTCCCAAGCCCGGATAAATAGGGAGGGTTAGGGTCAGGAAGGGCATCAGCCTGTAAAAACTGCGCCAAAACCTTCTATGAATGAGTTTCCACAAAGAAGTGGTCTGACCCGCTCTAATCTATGGGTTGGAAGCAGCTTCTCTAAAGAAGACCGAAGAGAAGAAAATGGATGTGGTGGAGGTGAGGATGTTGAGATGGATGGTGGGAATGACAAGAAGAGATAAAATTAGAAATAATAATATCAGAGGAACAGTAAAAGTAGTGGAAGCCTCGCAAGAAGCGATGGTATGGACAACTGAAAAGAAGAGTCGGTGAAGATCTTGTGGGAATTGAAGACATAAATGAAGAGATGGTCAACAACAGGAATGCGTGGAGAAGACTCATTCACAACGGCGACCCCGCATAGGGAAAAACTGGAAAGAATAATAACTAGTAATTGTACTGATTCTTCTAATTCAGTTTTTAATACATCTTCTCTATGAATTTTGTATCCTTTATTTCAATGATACTGTACACCTTCGTTTTATATGTAGTTTTACCTGTAATTTTTACTACAGCGGAAGGGGGGGGGGGAGTAAAAAGATGCTAAATTTAATGCTAAAAGGACGCTAAACTCCTGCGATGACTGTTATAGAAGCAGTCCATAGAAACGGTAACTCGTGAAACAAGTTTAGACAATATTGCGTAAAGTTAAAAAAATCAGAGCATTCGTAGCACAATCTTCGCGATCTAAGCAAAGGTATCAATTACTTTATATTGTCAATAATAAGATCAATAATGTGTTTGTGAATCGGTGGTGCACACTGGGATGGCGATGCAGTGCCGTTTCACCAGGTGGAGTGCACATTTAAAATTATTAAGAAGTTTCTCTTTCAATTGTCTTTCGAACAAGTAAGTGTAATGCTAAGTAATATAATTTTATATGGAAAGTTTTTTGGGACATGCTTTAAAATTTTCTTTTCTTACCCTAGCTTACAATTTTATACAGAAAACATTTACTTAATACAATCCCTGTTTTGGTAAGAAATATGTCTTCTACTAAAGTACATTTTTGGTGCAAACCCCACTGACTGTTGTACGTTTAGGCAACAGATTCAGGGCAACAAAGTTCCACTAGAAAATTTCTCATATACTCACACCAAGTAAAACCGGTTGGTAGGATTGAGTGAAGCCAAAGTCGTATCCTAGCAGCTGGAAGCACTTATCACACGTGACGTCAGCTTCATTCCACTGAGCTGTGGTACTTATAGCATCTTTGATTTGCTGACCAATGTTGGCTAGTATTTTTTCCTTTGTTTCAGCACCACAATGTTGGGTCTTCAGGTAAAACCATAGAATGTCTGTGTCCATGTAATCATTGCAGTCCTGGGTAAAATAGTTAAAAAGTAATTTTCAACAGCAAAAATATTCTACGAGCGTGTCGCACGTGTTTGCGAAAGAGAAAATTGAAGTACAGTGCGACTGTAAGATATTCAGTGTGTTGCACTAAAACTAGGCAAGTTTTATGATAAAAATTCAAATTTCAAATTT